>JAECXB010000457.1:0-189638 GCA_018151435.1 Zaprionus africanus | reverse complement strand
GTGTGTCTCAGCAAATTTTTTTTTTTATGTTAGACACAAAATTTTATAATTGCTCTTTGTTCCAATTTATTTTTGAACTTTTGGTTTTATTGAAATGGCTGTCACTTTTACATTTGTCATCCGACTTACATGAAGTTAGGTGCGTTTGAAATAAGATGAATGTATCTTATTATTGTTGCAAATTTTCAATAGATGGAGCTGTATGTTGTATGATTTAAATATAAAGTTCGGTTATTTTTGGGACACACCGTTTATGTTGATTGTTTAGTTCATCGATGGATTTTTGAAAAGTCATCTTATATTGTGTGTGTCGAAAAGAAAATGTACGTACCATGAAGAAGAAGGCATCTCCGACCCCATAAGCAACACATTTTGCAATCAGAATGCTAGAACATAGCAGCGAGTTCTGGAAAGTTATGAATATTTGAATGACATTTGTCGTGAATGAATGTCGTCCCATTCCAACGCATCATTTCACTGAAGTCAGTTGGTGTTTGCTTATCTTCCTATTCTAAACCGTTACTTTTTCTCACAAAATTCTTTGCATTGCCGTCTTGCATATTTTTAATTACCGAATTCGAATTTACTCAAATTACTCAATGAAAAACAACAAAAACATTTCACATGTTGATCGCAGAACCTCGAAAACGGTCAACAACATTGGACTTACAGTCTGGGACATAATCCACTTTGCCACTGTAGAACTCTCGCAGCTGTCACTTCTATTTGGCACTAGCTATAAATTATGATTACGCCACTTGTCTATTCGTCTGTCGTTAAAAATCCGTATTAAATTTTTTCCTGCAAATAATAATCGAAATAAAACGAAATTTGCATTACGAATTTTTATACATAAGCAAAAATAAATAACTTACATGCACATTGCATTACATCTGAAGTAGCCTCTCCTTGGTGATTCCTGAGTGCTGATTATATTTGATAATTTGTAGTTATTCTACTATTTATACTGACTGTGACGTTTGACTGGTTTTGATTTACCCTTAAAAAATTTCTCTATGCTATACTCGTGTTGTTTTACTTTTCGATTCCCATTTTATATTCCCATTTTATATTTCGGGATTAAAAAATAAAACAAATATTTACCATCGAAAATCCCTTTGCATGCGTTTGAACCAACTGTTAAGTACTTTTTCACTCTAAAGTATCTGCAAACCTTGCATTCCAAACGCATCAACCGCTTTCTCAGGTGTCGAAAAATGTTGAATTCACATTTTATTTCTTAGCTTCGAAAAAAAAGAAGAAAAATATGGTTGCCAATGCAGGACTATACGGCGGATGACTGATCAAATCGATGTTTTAAATGTTCAAAAATTCAGTTGTTAGAGCCGATGTTTGAGAGTTCGCATCGTTGTTCTAGTGGTACGATTGCAACATGTCCAGTTTTTCCTATAAAACAGTCGATTATTTGCTTGGAAGTGCTTTACTTTCCGCGATCGTATTTTTGAATCATTTTTTTCGGCCAATCGACACGAGCGATTTGAGTGATTGACAATTTGTGAAGAATCCAACGCTAACAAATTTTTTTGACTGTCAAATGTTTATTCAATATTGTATGTATGCTGATCCCACTATCGCCTAAGGTTGTTTTAATCTCACGATAGGTCACATGACGATATTGCAATATCAGTTGGCAAACAACTACTACTACTACAACTACGAACATACCATCGATAAACACTGGTCCTTGATGGAGCTTCATCGCCAAAAATTGAATTAAGTTAATCGATGCACTGTAGTTGAGTTAATCCACGTCACGATTGAGCTGTCAATTGTCCGATTACAACACGAGGGTTACCATATCTCGCAAATCACTAAGCATCGAACACAGACACCTCAACAGCGGATTTTACTTATTTAATGCTATGAAAAGATAGTGACCCCAAAGCCCGAAGAGTTTTACAAGTGGGGAGTAGTTTTGTCGGTCGAGAGAGAGCTGTGCTCAACATCTGCTTACTGAGCCCATAGTAACCTTTGTTGATGTGATTCTCCGCTTGATCAGCATGGAGCTGACGTTGTTGAGGGAGTTGACTGCGATGCCAAGAAACACTTATATTAAATCTTTGACAACAGTGAAAGTACAGCGGCCCGCATTTACTTGGTATGCTAGTCGTTGTGATTCCTTGCAAGTGGACATCATATACTTTGTTGAGCCCTCACTAACCTTTCAATATCGTCAACGAATGCAAGTTCGCATGATAAAGGGTCGCCTTGTCTGAAAGCTCCAACAGTCTTGATAGGCTCGGAGAGGTTGCTTCTTACCTTGACGGAGCTTATAGTGTTACTCAACGTCATTCTTCGCAAGAATACCAAACTCAGATATGGTGGTAAATAGGCGATCTCTTATCGGGTTATCGAAAGCCACGTTATAGTGGACAAAGAGATTATGTGTGTTGACCTGTTTCTCGTGGGTCATCTTCAGGATTTGGCGTAATGCAATCAAAAGCCATTCTGTTCCAATCAGTATGAAAGGACCTTGTATGAGATGGCGAAGAGACTGATTCTCCGATAATTGGTATAAATCGTCGGATTACAGGAGAAAGGGCGCTAAGATTCCAATCGTTGGGCATGCCTTCTTTAAGCCATATTTTGCAAAGGAGCTTATGCATGCAAGTTTTTACGTTATTCAGATTAAGGTTCCAAATAAAAAGACTTGTCCCGTTTCGATACCGAACTCTTTAATTATCAAAATCAAACTAAAGCTAAGTACAAATTGTTCTTAACGCGAAGCTAGCCCTGTCGCCTAAAAGTGCTGATCCAGCGCATTGCCCAAACGGTTCAAATGTCGTGTGGCCGGCGAACGTGGGAACGTTTCGGACAGTGTCGTTGTGCAACTAGGTTACGCAAACAGCATGCGGAACTGCCGCAAAGAATGCAGATCATGCATTGGGGTCTTTGATATATTGCGTGATCAGTGGGCATTGAGCTATTGGATAGCTCATATGTTAACTTGCATCCATCAGCTCATTGTCGTCGGCCATAAAATACTCCGCAGGCAAGCTATCTGCTCAGGCTGCTTTGTTAATTTTGAGTCGCATTATTGCGACTCGGACATTGTCATGGCTTGGTGGTGTTATATCCACATCGTCGGCGAATGTTGGCATTGGTGGATTTTCCCTAGCGTTGATGTCCATAATCTCAGCAATTTCTTCGTATCTGTAATCAAATATCCATTTTCGCCTCGACAGTTTAGAGGGGTCCAACGACACCAAGCTGATGCTTGTTGCGCGCAGAACCCAAACGAAGTCCACCTCCTGCCCAACCGACCGAGAGGCACTGTCGCATAACATACGACACGGAAACGCGATAGAAATGCGAATATAAACGCGACGAGAAATTAACGCGATATCAATAGAAATTAAAATAAAATAGCAGATGAGTTAGAACACGGCATGCAAATAGGGGGAAAAAAGATAGAATAGAATATCGAGGAAGATCAAATTACTAATTACGAGCTAGATAGGCAAGAATTAAGGACTTCATAGCAACGATAGAGTTAGTGCTAGCTATAATGTGCTGAAGCTTATTGTAATCCGAACATAACATCCGGAAAGGATCGTGCAGTGCATAGTTCGATCTACAATATGGAAGATTTAGTGGAAGGTAATAACGAATAGTTCTGCAAAGGACAGAGAAGTGTAGTTGCCTTACCAAGGCCTCACTGTCAATGACACTTTGCATAAGGTTGTTAAAAAATAAGAACCCTACCACGGTTCTGCGGTTAGTTAGGGAAGGCAGATTTAGTAATAGAAGTCTACTATTATAGGAAGGCAGTCTTAAATTTTCATCACAGTTAAAGCTGCGTAAGGCAAAAAGTAAGACGTTCCTTTGTAAGGATTCGATTCGTTCCTTATGAATATTGTACTGGAGACACCATACGCATGAACCTTATTTGAGAATGGGACGAACAATATAAGGATCGTCGAATTCCTAAGACCATCCCTTAAAAAAGCCTAGGACACTCATAGCTTTATTGATCATGTTAGTAATATGATTGGAAAACTTTTGTTTTCGGTTTTCTTTGCAAGGCACAACAAAAAGTATAAGAAGCAAACTTCGGACTGGCTCGAGAGAATGTCATTAGCTTGCATTTAGAGCTGTTCAGGTTTAAAAAATTGCACAACACCAAGAATTGAAACTATTTAGGTCGGCTTGTAAGTGTGAGGGACAGTGGTCGTCTTTAAATTGGTAACAAAGCTTTATACATCCGCATACATGAGGGTACGGGAGTTACGTATGACCAAGGGAAGGTGATGAAAAGCCTAAAAAGTAGGGGACCGAGATGACTCCCCTGAGGAACACCAGATACGGCGGTGGGTTTGAGAGGGTGGTTTCAAAGAGGATACGACTTTAAGTTCTGTCAGCTAGATAGCTAACAATCCAACAAAGTGGTTTTGGTGAAGAACAAAGAAGGTCAAGCTTATGTGCCAAAAGGAAATGAAATCAGTATAAATAACATCAGCTTGGAGATTTTCAGAAATCCACAAAGGATGT
Organism: Zaprionus africanus; assembly: GCA_018151435.1. NCBI lineage: Eukaryota > Metazoa > Arthropoda > Insecta > Diptera > Drosophilidae > Zaprionus > Zaprionus africanus. The sequence continues at coordinate 185,126 of JAECXB010000457.1, read as the reverse complement.
CAGCTCGAGCAAATTTGTCGTAGTTGACCGACAATTATGGATACGTATTAAAAAGGCGAAATAACGGATCTACAGAAAGGTTGCAAGTGAGGAGTTATAACATTCTCGAAAAGTTTTAGAGATACCTCTATAATTGCTTGCATCAGACTTGGTGCCCTTTTTAAGCAAGGGAATAATAAAAGATTTCTCCCAAATGGAAGGATAGACTGAAGTTTCTAAGGATAGCGAAATTTGAGCAATGGCTTACTTAAGGAGATAGCACAGAATCGAAGTATACAAGCGGAACACCGTCACGTCCTGATGAGAAGACTGGGTTAACGGAAGGGAGATCTTAGACCAGTGAGGTTTCGTTTAGAAAGGGAGAGAAGATAGCATTTGAACTTGGAATGTTGTATGGATAAAATTGAGTGAGAACTCAATGTAGATGGAGAATCGGCTATGGCTTGGTCGGTATCTGCACTAGCATTTTCAAACGTTAATTTAGTTGGAAATGCGGTAGACTGACGAACGAGTTAAGTAGTTCTTATATCATATCGCGTTCAAGACAGTAAAATCTGACCGCACGCTTAAGTATATTTTGTAAATAAGCTCGACCTTAAAATTTTTAACCGTGGCAACTCTCTTGTAAGCCATGGCGGCTTACTCAAGGAATTGGATAAAAACACGGAACACAAATATCTTAAGAGTAGTTAAGTGTGCTATAAAAAATATTGGTCGCAACTAAAATATCAGTAGACAAATACATTCCCGACCAATCAAATTGGGAAATCAACTTAGTTAGGTTAAAATCTGCTTTTCTAAAGCAGCCTACATGATTACACAGTTTTTCATGTTTGTCCATACATGCACCAAAATCAAAAGTTACTTCAAGAGTGGGATGCTAAGATCCTTCAGGAAGAGAAAGCGTTGTCTTGTTTAGACTCACCCTAGATGGGTCGGAGGCAAAGCATAAGTCTAACGATCTGTAACTTCTGTTTTTAAACATGATTGACCTGTGAAAATGACATATCAAACAGACCGTCAAAATGGTCATGTTGCCGTAGGGCAGTAGAGAATTTGAATCAACACTTGTTGTCCAATTACAATCTGGGATTTTAAAGTCGCAGGGCACTCAAAAATGATCTCTGTCTGATAACAGATTAAATATGGTCTGTATTGCAGAAAAATGTTGCAAATAAACTGATAATTCTGACGACGGCGGAATATAAGAACAGGTTATATAATGAAAAAAAACGGGAAAGGTCGATCACACCAGTAGGTGTGACTTCGGAGTTTAGGATCTTCGGCTTTAACCAAGTCTCAGTAATGAAGAAAACCAAAGACTGTTTAAATATAAAGTTGCAAGTTTAGTACAAAGACCTCTAACATTTTGGTATGCAAGAGTTGCTGTTGCTGGAGGAGGCAAAGGAAGTTTAATCGGTGGGCGATTTTTCTTTTTCCTTTCTTTGAACTCTTTTACCATTACGTGTTCTGGACAAAATTGAGCCGAAAATATAATGCCCCAGAGTTCGTTAGGGGCACTTATTTTGAACGATGATATGACCCTATCATAAGAAAACTTACATTTTTCCGCTTTAATATCTACGGCTTGAATTTTAGCTTGAATATAAGCCTTAACATCATTTGATGTGATATCAGGGGCAAGCCTAGAAACCAAATTTTGTTTCTTTTGTGGGACACCTATGATCTTTTAAGGCGCCTCAGGTATGTTTTCAGAGCAGAGGTTCTCTTCTGGTAAACTAGAACTTGAACACGCCTTAGGTAACACTATTACCTGTGGCACGGGTAATGAGGCCACAACAGACTTATACGAAAACTTGGGCGTCACTGGTTGCGCACACTCAATAACATTTCCGTGAATTGAAATTGATTTGGCCGCAGATCTCGTTACCATCGGGGGATTGGTGAACAACATTAATGGCTGTGTCATTGACGTACCTGGCTGGTCAATTATTCGAAGCTGGGTGACGATAATCAATTGCTCCTCTATGCGGGTGGATATTTTTTGGTTTTGGGATTCGTTCAATAACTTAAGGTTATTGAAAGATGAATCGAGCGCTGAGAACTGGTCGGATATGTGCCAAAATTTCCAAGCAGTTCCCTGAATCGAATCTTCGTTGCCGCATAAACATACACCTTCTTACACATACCGCAGCAATAACGCAACCCAGTACGCTTGGCTACGGCATCAGCCGTAAGGCCGGTCAAACCGGCACACTTCGCGCTTACTACGTTATTGTTACGTTATTATTGTGTATAACATTGTAGTTCTACGAATCCAAAACCCATGTACCCATCAAGTAATGTTTGAACAGCAGAATAAATTCATTCCTATCGTACTAACTGAAACGAGCAGACGTGTTCTGAATTCATCTCGAAATATAAAGGCCAAAATTGAAAAACAAAACAAGGAACCACCATTAAGGTTCTGAGGAAGGAGACCCGACTCCCGAAATCTCCTTCTAACAAACGATATTGGAACACCGTTGGAACCATAACTCGCGAGCCTACGCCTTTCCCACTTCTCTTGAAACTGTCTAGACCCCCCTGAATGACAACGGCATCAAGGGCCACAGCACCAATAGCTCAGCTGTCCACATATTCTAAGGAATATAATAGATTTGACCATTTTACGTTTGTAGCTTAGAAAGGACCGCTATAGCGAGGCGTTGTAGCTGACACCGAAATTAGATTTGGCACATGTGAACTCCGGGGAATTGCGTGGTAGTGGAATACACTACCAAGTGGCGTTCGAGTACACGTGTGAGGCATACTCAAGAGTTACATCACATACGCACATCCTTAAGCCAATGGGCTGGACGGCAGCGAATTTGGAAAACTGGTCGATGCAAGTGAGTAAGAATTTTTTATCAGTATAGAAAATGTCTATGTGCAACATTCTCCTGTGTGTAATGGTATTGGCCAATCTCCTGTTTCCTTGGGTGCCTGTCATACGAGTACTTAGCCCTTTCACAAGTCCTACAATTCTGAACGATTTCATTGGCTAGCTTAGCCATTTTGGGGAAGTAGTATTCGGGTAAGACCTGCTGTACATTTTGAACTGCTCTGTGAGCCTTATTATGTTCGGCAGTCAAGATTTCCCCATTCTATTCTGCCCTGAATATGTCTATAACACGATTCTTGCATCCCCAGAATTTTGTGGCTGGGAACTTCCGAACTACTTCAACCTGTATCATTGCGAGCGTATGCAAATCGCAATGAAAAGCGTTTACGCTTCTTGGGACGATTTTGTCAGTCAGTTCGTCTAACAGAGATTCTCTACAGACGAAATTAATCGTGTGACGCCTTTTATTCCCGAAGAAAATGAATATGTTTTTAGACGCAAGGCGTGCTTCCTCCAGTACTATCTGTTCTGGAAACAGTTTAACGATTTATCCGTTGACTCCATTGTGTGGGTGAAAGGCATCTCACTGTGCACTGTTGCGGAGCACGATTCAGCCTCTTCTTCCTCCAATGCATTAAGCTGCTATCTGGATATTGTGCCTGCTACCAGGTTCACTTTACCGGGCTTGTAAAATAAACGAGCGTTAGATTCATCTAAGCGGGCTTTCCATCTCTCAATTTTTGTATTGGGGTTTGATTCTGATACGGAGAAGGCAAAGACTGGTGGTCAGTAAAGATATTTATGTCTTTAACTCCATACAGGTAATGCCGCAGCTTAGCTAGGGCCCATACGATGGCTAATAACTCCCGCTCGTTTGTCGCATAGTTGGCTTCGTTGTTTTTTAGTGTCCTCGAAATCATTGTTATAGGGCGGCCCTCTTGGGGCAAGACTGCGCCTATACCGTACGCTGAAGCATCTGTCGTTAGATCAAATGGCTTCTTATAATCTGGGTAACTATGCATGACGTCTTCTGACGCCAAGACGATTCGGAGCTTCCGGAACGCTTGTTGTTGGGCTTCAGAGAAACGTACCTGAATTTTTCGACGGACATCCTTTGACGGCGTTTTTAAGGCCGAATGATATTCTCTTAAACTCATACTTTCCCCCGCTAACAGAGAAAGATGTCTTTTCGCGGTCACGTTCCGCGACTATAATTTGATGATAGCCAGATTTAAGATCTAGAGTTGAAAAGAAGTGGGCTTTTCCCAAATTGCTTAGTATCAATGAGATGTTTGGCATAGGGTATTTGTCATGAATATTTCTCTCATTGAGTTTGCGGAAGTCTATTGCAAGCCCTTTTTTAAGATTGCCCGCCTCATCGGTTTCTTTCTTATTTACTACCCATATGGGGTTGTTGTAAGGAGATGCCGATTTTTGGCTTTTGTCATTTTTTAGAAGATCTTGAATCCCTTTATTGATAAAGTCGGCTACGCCCATGGGGTACGGGTAATGATTAGCATAGATAGGCTCCCCATTTACTGTGCTAATGGTGGCAACCACTGAGATATTGAAAGGCAGGGGGCCTCGTTGGGATCTGCAAAGACCTTCCATTTGGATCACAACATTTTTAACCAGTCGAACGCTACAGTCAGGTGCTGACTGTAGAAGGCCATGGATTATACTTCCGTTATTTATAATGAAAACTCTGCTTTATTTGGCAAAATTTAAAAATATAAATTTTATATTCTCATTATTTAATTCATTTGACAGACAAAAGAAGAACACACAAACAATGCAAAAGCAAATAGACAAGAAGTATAAGCATTAGATAGAGCGAGAGGGCAATAAATTGATGTGAAGTTGACCAGTAGCTTAGTGGAGCGTGTGCCGGATTCGAAGACCAATGAATGTTGACAGTGGTCGGGTTCGATTCCTGCCGCGATTAATGTGTGACGAGTTTTCCTTTTTTCTTTCTTTTCTATTTAATAATTTAAACAGCAACATAACAATAGTTTTTTAATGGTACGCAACATATTTAATTAAGAAGAACACTTTTATAAACTGCCGAATGTTGCACAAATCTGACAGTTGCGTACTTACGCCGAATACGGCAATTGATGTGTGTTAGAGCGGGACGACAAAACATAAATGTGCAAATGCAGACATGCATGTATCGGCGTCCCGCTCTAACATACGTAACTTATTGATTGTCTTAAATATTGCAAAAAAAAACATGAGGTTTAATTTTTGAAAACTATTTTTATTGATATTTAAATAAATAACTGATAACTACAGTTATTTAATTAAATATCAATAAAAAACTTATAAGAATAAAAATATAACCAAAAAAAAAGTAATTAAAATGAAAATTGCACCAGTCGGCCGCGCATGGGATTCGAACTCACGCACGCAGAACCGCTGTCTGCCACTCTAACCACTAAGCCACTGCCTCATATTTTTATATATCGGCAAAGTTGCATTCTGAGCTAATTCTGTTACCATTCTATGCAAATAAAAAGTTTTGTAAAATGCTGTGTGTCCGACGATTCGAACTTCGGTATGATGCGTAAATTAGGTCTTAATATGCGCATAAGTAAACGTTCAAATAGAGTTGAATTCGGATCATATCTCACTTATTTTTAGTCCGATTTCAATGAAATTTTCAGAAAACACACGTGGCAATGTATTTGTCATGTGAGATGGACAACTTTTGTTGTTGGGTTTATATTGTGTATATTAAATTGTTACTACTGATTTACAGAGGCGGGAAGGGGCGTGGCCGAATTTCAAAAAAACTTTGAGACACTGCAATATACACGGATATTCTCACAAAATTTGAAGACTCTAGCTCTGTTTTCTGAAAATTTCATTAAGATCGGACTAAAAATAAGTGAGATATGATCCGAATTAAACTCAATTTGGATGTATACTTATGCGTATATTAAGACCTAATTTACGCATCATACCGAAGTTCGAATCGTCGGACACACAGCATTTTACAAAACTTTTTATTTGCATAGAATGGTAACAGAATTAGCTCAGAATGCAACTTTGCCGATCGGACAACAAATGAGGCAATGGCTTAGTGGTTAGAGTGGCGGACAGCGGTCCTGCGTGCGTGAGTTCGAATCCCATGCGCGGCCGGCTGGTGCAACTTTTTATTTTAATTTCTTTTTTTTTGGTTTTTGTTTTATTCTTATAAGCTTAAAGGAAAACTACAGTTATTTAATTAAATATCAATAAAAATAGTTTTCAAAAATTAAATCTCATGTTTTTTTGCAATATTTAAGACAATCAATAAGTTACGAATGTTAGAGCGGGACGCCGATACATGCATGTCTGCATTTGCACATTGATGTTTCGGCGTTCCGCTCTAACACATTCGGCAAAGTTTATAAAAGTTTTCTACTTAATTAAATATGTTGCGTACCAAAAAATTTTAAAACTACTGTTATGTTGTTGTTTAAATATTCAATAGAAAAGAAAGAAAAAAGGAAAACTCGTCACACATTGTTCGCGGCAGGAATCGAACCCGAGCACTGTCAACATCTTTGGTCTTTGAATCCGGCACACACTCCACTAAGCTACTGTACAACTTCACATAAATTTATTGTCCTCTCGCTCTGACTAATGCTTATACTTTTTGTCTATTTGCTTTTGCATTTGTAGCGTGCAACCAAAATTAGGGATCGGTTGTAATGCTGTGTGAAGCTGTGCACGTTATTATATCCGGCTCTAGCTCGTCGGCTTTGGGGGTGGAGGTCTTGTTCACACAACATAGGTCTACTAACAATAATAACAAAAATCAAGAAAGAACGTGCTGCGACAAAAGGAACTAGAAAATTACAAAACCGGAAGAGAAAACAGATATACATGATCAAACAGAAAATAGGATATAGGATAGGAACCTAGAATGGTATGCCGGCGAACTTAGGTGTTGAAGGAGTTCGCGTTTGCCCACCCAACCATGATCACCTCCATTGAACTTTTAGTTCAGGCGACCCCTTTTTCCCTACAACAGCGGGAGCGTTAGCATCGAGTTCAAAAGATTAAAATTTCTAAAACATTATAAATTTAATTAAATTATTCAAAGGTAATGTTATAAATTAATGTGTTTAAACTAATCATTCCTATTTCTAACATTTAAAGAGAATTGAGTTGGTAATTAAATTATGCTCTTTGTTCACTTTTGTTATCTCATTCGTTTTCACAGTTTTAAAGGCGTTGCTTAAAACTGTAATTTATTATTAGCCAAAATTTTAAATTTGTATTGCCTACTTTCGGCTGTTTATCAAAAGGAGATGTGACTTGTTCTTGATATTTTATATTTTTTAGTTGCTAGGACCATATTTCAAACGTAAATAAAAAGATGGATTTTACTTACAGTTTCCGTCGGCGAAAGATCGATCTCTTGCTCGGCACCTGTTTGCTTAAAATGTTTTAAAAAAAATCAAAATATAGTACTTAGCAACAAAAATTTCCAGTTTAGACATTCTCGAAAAACAAGCAGTAATTGGAAAGAGACTAATAACCTAAAGTGAACATAGTATATATTAAAAATTATGTGAATTATTTTAGATAATGCTAGAGATAAACAAAAACTTAATTTAACAGAACATTCCTATATTGGTTTCTATTACTATTTTATTAAATTTTTCCCTCAAAAGTATGTTGTAATATCGAGGTGGCCATCAGTCAAATTTTTATATTCTAACATTCTGAATGATCTGACTGTGGTTTATTTTTTTCATTGGCAGAAAATTTAATTTAATAGAGAATTGGGCTCACTATTTAGAGAAACATTTTTTTCCCTTATGGGGCTATATTGACCATGTGGTCGTTCAGCACGAAATCGCAAATTTGGCTATACGCTAACTTTACAGTTTGCTGCTGCCTTTTAGGGTGTGTGGAAAAATTGCTACTCCGTCTTAGCGGAGTGGCGAAGTCTGCTTTCGAAAACGCTCCTTATTTAAATTTTGCTTCTTAATAGGCTATGATTTGATGAAAGGTTGATTTCCGCCGAGCTTGTCGATCTGCCGGTTTGGTGGACGACGTCTAACCCGACCTGGGTAATATTCCTTGGTGACGGCCCTTGGTCAAAGTCCAGCTTTCTGTCCGGTCCCAATTGGAGTAAATTTGCCAAAACTATTTAAATATTTCCATTTATATATTTTTTCTCATCCTTTACACCCTTAATATTTACCCAAAGAAATGTTGAGATCTCCAGCGTTCTCCTCAGGATATTTCCAGAAAATTTTATTATGTTTCACACTACTTTAGCTTTTCCCGCTTTCAACTTTCTCCGGCGCCAACTCTTTCACTAATGCTGACTTGCAAATTCCTTAATCCCCAGCTCTGCTTCATTCTAGACCCTCGAAGATCTGGGTATTTTTCTCCTAATAATATCTGGCCTATGGGTCCATTATTGTAGCCAACTACTTCAAAGTTTTAATAATTTTTATAGCATACTTTCAAGGATCTCTTTAATTTTATTATTTTTTTCTTCTCTCTTTTGTGGCATACTTTTGGGCTTCATTTTATATTTTATTTGAGTCGATGCTACACATTGTTTATGTGTTTTTCTTTTGTCTGTCAAATGAATTAAATAATAAGAATATAAAATTTATATTTTTAAAGTTTTCCAAATAAAGCAGAATTTTCATTATAAATAACGGAATAATAATCCATGGCCTTCTACAGTCAGCACCTGACTGTAGCGTTCGACTGGTTTTTTTTCTGACTATTTTGTGATTTCGCACGATCGGACCATATACTGTCATAGCAACCTTCTTGTTGAGCGATTTCCTTCAACTGGCTTACAGTTGTTATGTCGAATCTAACTGCATGTATAGCCTATCAGGGAGGTTTCTAATTATTACGTCTTTGACAGTATTATTCATTCCGTTTGTATAAATGTGGTTCTTAAACGGGTTGTTTTCTAAATCTAACTTATTTGTTATAATGAAACATTTTTCTTCTAGCTCTTTGATAAACTTACGAAGTGATCCGTTGAACGGTGTGTTGTATAGTCTTCTAAGGAGTTCCTCGAATGGGGTTTGTGTTTTGAATTCCGCGATAAGGGCTTCCTTCAGATCAATCCAGGTGTTGGCTGCACTTAACTGAGACTCACGCTGGGCATCACCTCCAATCTGCATCTCGATTGCACTAAACATGATGTGTGCTTGCCGGGCGTCGGTTGTCGGGTAGAGACTTTGGATAAACTCGAGTCTCCGTATGAACGAGCTCAGCTCTGATGTTGTACCATTAAATACTGGCACTTGTCGAATCTGACCAAGGGCCTGGTTCAGACGATTTTCCGAAAGGAGTTGAATTTGATGTGGTTGTTGTTGCTGTGGCTGTGCCATTTTAGAATTTTGTATTGCTGGTTGTTTTTACACTCGCTTAGCTTTTCGCTAGGGTTTTATTTTTTTGTTCTATTTTTGTTTCGGGGTTTTGACCTGAGACGATAATGGTCTCTTAATGGTCTTCACTGCAGCACTGAGTTATGATTTTCTTTTTTTAAAAAAAAAAGGTTCACTTCTAGTAGCGGTCACACTTTTACAGTGGGCTACCAAGTTGAAGTGCTTCACAGAGCACCGAGTTTCTTTTTTTTGTTGGTGGATTATAGTCTTCCAGTAACCTTTAGTTGGCTACGCAAACGAAGTTTTTTAATCACACGCGGTATTTAGGCGGAATGCAACCTTCCTGTAGCATTTAATTTAGCCACGCAAACGAAGGTTTAAGATCACACGCGGTTCTTTTGCGGATATCGATCAAAACGTTAATCGGTATCCTACCGGCTGCGCCAATAACAATTTCGCGTTTAAAGGAGTTTGAATTAAATCTATCTCAAAGCTACAAACTGGACGCTTAGCAAACCTTTGGCTGAGTCTTATTTACTTCTGTATTGAGCGTACATAAGGCTCTCTTTTATGTTTACATGATAAAAGGCGCTCTCATGAGTGGATTGCCGAGAATTTGCGCTGCTTAAGCAGTTTTGACCCTTTCGTGGGAATGTTTATAAATGATCGGAGTAGGCTGACTTGTTATTGTCGCCGAATTGGAAAAATTTTTTTTATAAAGGGGGGGGGTATTGTCGGTAAGTGGGGATAAAATTTTTTTTTTTTAAGGGGGGGGGGGTTTTTTGGGAAAAAAAAAAAATTTTTTTTTTAAATGTAAAGTACAATTGTCAAGTGTATGTATGTATGTGGGAGTGTTTGTGTGTGTGTATGTGTGGACAAGTGGTGCGCTATGGTACATATGCTACTATATATTATATGTGTTTACGGGTACACTGATTTGTCCAACCGCCTTACTTTCGTAGTTTTTATTTTGCTTAAAAGCAACGATTTGAATTTATTAATTTTAATTGTGCCGCTGCTCTTTTTTACATGTTTTGTGAGATGAGACTGTTATGCAAGTTATTTGATTTAGACTTAACAGCTGCTAACATAATACTTAACAGGTGCTTAGCATAAATTTAACAGATTTGCACAGCTTATTCTAATCGTATGGCAACCTTGAGCAAATAGATAAAGCAGTGATCTGCCGCCAACATACTCCCCCCATTGGAAGGATTAACTTTCAATCGATTTGGTCTTGATTGGCAGCACTGCTCTCTTTGTTAATCCTGTGGCTGTGCGTATGACTGCTACTCTGACTGCGCCGTCGTCTCCAGCTATTGTGCTTTCAATTCACCTGAGAGGCCACTTGAGCGGAGGCGCGTTTTCTTTCTTCAACAGCACGATGTCTCCAGGATGAATGTTTGGCTTGCGAGAGTTCCATTTGCAGCGCTCCTGTAGCGCAGAGAGGTACGAGATACTCCATTTCTGCCAAAAAGTCTGCTGTATGTGGCAAACACGCTGCCAACGACTGAGGCGATCCATGCTGAGGTGTGTCACGCTCGGCTCGTCGATGTTCGCATTTTCTTTACCCCAAAGAAAGTGACCCGGTGTGAAAATGTCTAGATCGTTTGGATTCTCTGAAATGGAACACCATGGCCTTCTACAGTCAGCACCTGACTGTAGCATTCGACTGTTTTTTTTTTATTTACTTATGCTTTCACGAAATTAATACTCGAAAATCACATATGTAGTAAAAGTAAATGCTTCCTTTATTCGTTATAACATGCACAATCTAGAAAAGCATAAATTTAAATTGCCAACTTGCATGTGCTTGTTATGAGAGTATGTAAATGCATATGTACATATACCGTATATTATATTCCACATTTTCTCTTAACTCTCTTTTCACTCCTTTCGCTAGATGCCGGTTCAGCTAATCATGGCCTTCTACAGTCAGCACCTGACTGTTGCATTCGGCTGTTTTTTTTTTATTTACTTATGCTTTCACGAAATTAATACTCGAAAATCACATATGTAGTAAAAGTAAATGCTTCCTTTATTCGTTATAACATGCACAATCTAGAAAAGCATAAATTTAAATTGCCAACTTGCATGTGCTTTTTATGAGAGTATGTAAATGCATATGTACATATACCGTATATTATATACCACTCTTTCTCTTAACTCTCTTTTCACTCCTTTCGCTAGATGCCGGTTCAGCTAATCATTTGCCCTTCAATATGAAGTCAAGGATAAACGGTAATCCAATGATCTTTTGACTGAGTTCCACGAACCCTCAAGTTTTGGTCTTTCTATTAAAACACTTGTACATACTTATATATGCATATGTCCAAGTGAACTAACCTATCACAATAGAAGGTGTTCTAAAGCCACTGTACCAACGATCAAATCAAAGACTAAAATTACAATGATTTTATTGCATCTTGTTTGTAATGGCGGCAATGGAGTCTTCCTTCCTTGGGGGGATCGTAGATAGGGTGAAAATTGCTGTTAGAACGAACAGAATCGACGCGAAAACAATTCGAGGAAAACAACAAATCGGGGCGCGTGGCGTCCACTTAACTTTATATTTTTCAACTTATCTTTTTTTACAGAAATTTATATACTCAAGCTTAACTTAACATATTATTGGATACAAAAGCGCGAGAGTCCTTGGTGACCCTCGCACTGTTTACGCCGATATGCTGCCTACTTTCAGGCGGCCAGTTTCGGCGTAAACATCCCGCCCCCTTGCAATACTATTGCAAATGTGAGGGTGGAAGCGGGATCTTTTGGATGCCACTGGAGGGGCTTTAGAGGCGCTAGAGGACTACGTCTTGAAGACACCAGATAGTACCCAGCCAAAGAGAGTGTTCTGGGCCAACGGCAGTCCACCGTGGGAAGGAACAAGCCCTGGGAGAGGTACGTCGCCATAGACGTCGGCCCCCAGAACAATGGAGACTCTGCCTGGCATATGGCACCGATTTCCCGCCAGCGTATTACCTGGATAAGCATTCTGGAGCCCTTGTCCGACATTCTGAGCCGGCGTTCTGATCTGAACCTCTTCCATCTTCAGAGTCACTGTGAGGGCGAACTTTGGCGACGCCCTTGACCTGAACAAGGCACGGCAAAACCCAAGGCTTTATTGACTGCAAGCGTCCAACAGCACGCGCACCTCGAAAGGTTTGCCGGCCACGTCCAGGTTGACTATTGCCGTCGGCAGCATGCTGACTGCCATAGAGGCGGATGTCGCCAGAGCCTTCGAAGGTGGAAGAAGCAGCGCAGGTGTCGGGGTGGTCTGCTTCCCGGGCTGGGTGGTGATTGGAAGGTGGAGAAGCGTATGGTGGCTCTCGCAGTATGTGCGACAGGTGCCACTATTGCGGCATGACCACTTGGAGTGTTCATAAGCAGCAGGTTCGGGCAGTATTTGTTGATTCAAACTGCCCGAAAACGGTTCTTCGCAGCCAGACGCAGAAAACGTAGGTACTTCTTGCGTGCATGGATCCCTCTGCAGACGCGGCATCGGAAGGAGTTTACTCCCTTGGGCTTTGCTGGTGTTTGTGCCTTTCGTGGTGCCATGTCACTTATCTGGGAAGCAGAAGGTGGATACAATATATATATAATAACAAGTTCGCGTTTAGTATTTATGAAAAAAATATAACTTTATTTCGAATAAACACTTAGGCGAAACCCGGAGACAATTCGCGTCGTTCCTTAATGGAGTTTGAATTAAATCTATCTTAAAGCTACAAACTGGTCGCTTAGCAAACCTTTGGCTGAGTCTTATATCCTTCTGTATTGAGCGTACATAAGGCTCTCTTTTATGTTTACATGATATTGGGCGCTCTCTTGAGTGGATTGCGCATGGGAACGGATCAGCCGAGAATTTGCGCTGCGTAAGCAGTTTTGACCCTTTCGTGGGAATTTTTACAAATGATCGGAGTAGGCTGACTTGTTATTGTCGCCGAATTCGGGGATAAAATGTTTATGTCTAAGCAGGAGGAATTTTCGCCGAATTGGGGGATACAAATGTTTATGTCTAAGCAGGCGGATGGTTTCTGGTGAAATACATGAATGTTTGTCTTATATGCTAAGTACAATTGTCAAGTCTATGTATGTATGTGGGTGTGTGTGTACATATGCTACTTCCCCATCCTTAAAAAATTGGCCTGCCCTCAGGCGGATAAGTTAGGATACAATATAGGGTTTAAATTATTATCATTTTCGATTACTTGATTGTTTACAATATTTGGTGGTTCTGTGGGAGTGGGAACTTGTTTTTTAAATTTAATAATGATTTTCTTAGGTATACTCTTATATTTGTAGACAAAATATAATATTATAATTATAATTAATACAATTACTGAAAAGTATCTTTGGTTTTTATTTCAAAAATTTCTTTTGCTTCAATATATGCTAATGTTTCTAGTTTTGTTACGTTATTATTTACATATACTGTTTGTGTGTAGTCAAGTAATGTATTTGATATTGAAATGTCGTCTATTTGAATAGAGCAATCAAAAGCTTTAATTAAATTATCTCCCTCTATTATTATTTCTTGATTTTTGCAATTCTGGTTGAGTGTGGTCTTTGGTAATTTCCATGTTAATATAATGTTAGGTTCGACATAACTTATTTCTGTATTTTTATGGGTTTTTGTGTATCTACATTCTGTATTTTCTTGGTTTAAAATACCTGCTATGCATTTGTTAGAAAATAATTTTTTTGAAGATGCTAAGAAAATTTTATTGTCTAGAACATAATATTTGTCGTTTATATTTTCAATCAATATATTTTTATTGCTATCGGGGTACGGTATTATTGTAAAAATTGGGGTTTTTATAAAATCTTTTGGGATATGGGATATTAAAAGAATTTAATTCGTGTCAGTTTTTAACCAAGTTGAAGTTTTAATATTTAGAACTTTTTCAGAGTTTATATTTGTTAAGTAGTCATGTTTTAATAATTTAGGGTTAAAAATGCCAAGTCTTGTTAGCTGCATTCCTAGTTCAATATCTTCTATATACTCGCTAAACTGTTGTAAATTAAATAATAGAATGTTAAGTCTCTGGTCTCCTTCGTGTACCGTGCTTAAAAAGTTTATTATTTCTATGCCTTTATTGACTTCTCTTATTACTTCATTAAGTTCGTTAGTTTGGACGCTGCTTTCTGCCAAATTATGAATGTTGTGTTCTAATTCTTCTTTGTCTGATTGATCTAAAGTTCCAAAAAGGTATTTGTACGTTGTACCTATAAAATTAACTAAGCCGCTTCACTATTCGTATGCCATTCATTTCTCTTTCTAACTTTTCAACTAAATATTGAACTTGGGATACAGATTCGAACTCTTGTGATTGTTTTATTAATTATACCCTTCGACCATTGAAAATGGTCAAAAAAGGGTATACTAACTTTGTGCAAATGTATGTAACAGGCAGAAGGAGGCGTGGGAGACCCCACAAAGTATATATATTCTTGCTCAGGATCACTAGCCAAGTTGATTAAGCCATGTCTGTCTGTCTGTCCGGATGTCTGGATGTCTGGATGTCTGGTTGTCTGGATGTCTGGATGTCCAGATGAACACACAGATCTCAGCTATTATAAAAGCTAGAGACACCAAATTTGGTATGAAGGTTTCTGTTGATCCGGGACAGGTGAAGTTTCTTTCAAATGTTGGGTGCCACGCCCCCCGCCCACGCAAATCAATAATTTTATCTCTTAAGCTGATTTGCGAGCGACATATAAAAGATACAACATTCTGAGTAAGACTATAGTTAGCTAATTATAATACCAATATAACATTAAAATTCC
The DNA here is from genome assembly GCA_018151435.1 of Zaprionus africanus. Lineage (NCBI taxonomy): Eukaryota > Metazoa > Arthropoda > Insecta > Diptera > Drosophilidae > Zaprionus > Zaprionus africanus. The sequence goes on along the minus strand of JAECXB010000457.1, from coordinate 170,126 downwards.
AATGCGATCGGACAACTAACACAGAAGTTATTAAACAACAACCTTGTTCGGTTTGATTTTGAATACAGACCAGCAAGCTGTGACGTCATTGCAATGCCCATGTAGTAAAGAAAAGGAAAGAGAATGCGAGCGCGTAGGGCCATCTGTTGTTCTTCTCTTCTTTTCTATGCACACGCATTTTTTGCATTCAAACACACACACACACACATACATACATTTGTGCTTGACCAATGAAATGATACCCGCATATACACGTATTCATACACAGACGCATATAAAGGCTAACGTTACGATATTTCTATTAAGTAGAAGTATTGTACAATTATTGACTCTTTACGTTTCAAAAAGGTCGAAGGGTATCCTACTGTCGCGTTCCGCGCGACTGTTGCTTTTCTCACTTGTTTATTATAAGTTTTTTCTGTTTTTGTGATGTTCACGGTTAGACAGTGATATTCATAGTTTATTGGTAAGGTTATTGATCCTGTAGTGAAAATTAAATAACCATTTTTGGCTTGAATGGGATTAACTTCGATACTTTGTCCTTGGACATATTGGGTAATACATAGTAAGAAATAGTAACTGATCATCAAAACTGCGTGATTATGTTGGACTGCTTTGGTCACTTGGGGTTGTGCTGGAATTATCATATTTTGTTTTATTAATTTTCTTTTTCTTTTTATATTTTGATTTTTAGTGGGTTATTTTTCTACCTCTGTTTTTCTCTTTATAATGTTTTTCATCTACTTGTTCTAAAGCCACTGTACCAACGATCAAATCAAAGACTAAAATTACAATGATTTTATTGCATCTTGTTTGTAATGGCGGCAATGGAGTCTTCCTTCCTTGGGGGGATCGTAGATAGGGTGAAAATTGCTGTTAGAACGAACAGAATCGACGCGAAAACAATTCGAGGAAAACAACAAATCGGGGCGCGTGGCGTCCACTTAACTTTATATTTTTCAACTTATCTTTTTTTTACAGAAATTTATATACTCAAGCTTAACTTAACATATTATTGGATACAAAAGCGCGAGAGTCCTTGGTGACCCTCGCACTGTTTACGCCGATATGCTGCCTACTTTCAGGCGGCCAGTTTCGGCGTAAACATCCCGCCCCCTTGCAATACTATTGCAAATGTGAGGGTGGAAGCGGGATCTTTTGGATGCCACTGGAGGGGCTTTAGAGGCGCTAGAGGACTACGTATTGAAGACACCAGATAGTACCCAGCCAAAGAGAGTGTTCTGGGCCAACGGCAGTCCACCGTGGGAAGGAACAAGCCCTGGGAGAGGTACGTCGCCATAGACGTCGGCCCCCAGAACAATGGAGACTCTGCCTGGCACATGGCACCGATTTCCCGCCAGCATATTACCTGGATAAGCATTCTGGAGCCCTTGTCCGACATTCTGAGCCGGCGTTCTGATCTGAACCTCTTCCATCTTCAGAGTCACTGTGAGGGCGAACTCTGGCGACGACCTTGACCTGAACAAGGCACGGCAATACCCAAGGCTTTATTGACTGCAAGCGTCCAACAGCACGCGCACCTCGAAAGGTTTGCCGGCCACGTCCAGGTTGACTATTGCCGTCGGCAGCATGCTGACTGCCATAGAGGCGGATGTCGCCAGAGCCTCCGAAGGTGGAAGAAGCAGCGCTGGTGTCGGGGTGGTCTGCTTCCCGGGCTGGGTGGTGATTAGAAGGTGGAGAAGCGTATGGTGGCTCTCGCAGTATGTGCGACAGGTGCCACTATTGCGGCATGACCACTTGGAGTGTTCATAAGCAGCAGGTTCGGGCAGTATTTGTTGATTCAAACTGCCCGAAAACGGTTCTTCGCAGCCAGACGCAGAAAACGTAGGTACTTCTTGAGTGCATGGATGCCTCTGCAGACGCGCCATCGGAAGGAGTTTACTCCCTTGGGCTTTGCTGGTGTTTGTGCCTTTCGTGGTGCCATGTCGCTTATCTGGGAAGCAGAAGGTGGATACAAGATATATATATTATATGTGTTTACGGGTACACTGATTTGTCCAACCGCCTTACTTTCGTAGTTTTTATTTTGCTGAAAAGCAAGGATTTGAAATTATTAATTTTAATTGTGCCGTTGCTCTTTTTTCACATTTTTTGTGAGATGAGACTGTTATGCAAGTGATTTGATTTAGACTTAACAGCTGCTAACATAATACTTAACAGGTGCTTAGCATAAATTTAACAGAACATAGATTTGCACAGCTTATTCTAATCGTATGGCAACCTTGAGCAATTAGATAAAGCAGTGATCTGCCGCAAACATACCCCCCCCCATTGGAAGGATTAACTTTCAATCGATTTGGTCTTGATTGGCAGCACTGCTCTCTTTGTTAATCCTGTGGCTGTGCGTATGACTGCTACTCTGACTGCGCCGTCGTCTCCAGCTATTGTGCTTTCAATTCACCTGAGAGGCCACTTGAGCGGAGGCGCGTTTTCTTCCTTCAACAGCACGATGTCTCCAGGATGAATGTTTGGCTTGCGAGAGTTCCATTTGCTGCGCTCCTGTAGCGCAGAGAGGTACGAGATACTCCATTTCTGCCAAAAAGTCTGCTGTATGTGGAAAACACGCTGCCAACGACTGAGGCGATCCATGCTGAGGTGTGTTACGCTCGGCTCGTCGATGTTCGCATTTGCTTTACCCCAAAGAAAGTGACCCGGTGTGAAAATGTCTAGATCGTTTGGATTCTCTGAAATGGAACATAGAGGCCTTGAGAGTTCAGTTGCCAACGATGCGGTAGAAATGGTGCTTTGATACCAGCTTCCCATAACCCGCCAAAATGCGGAGATCGTGATGGAGTGAAGTGCCAATTTATTCCGAGGGCGAGGGCGCCATTGACAATTTGCTGGCGCTGAGGTTCGCTGAGGAAAAGATACTTTAGCTCAGCTAGCTCGTTTCGAGCGCCGACAAAATTTGTTGCGTTGTCCGTCCAAATGTCTCGTGCCTTTCCTCGAAGACTGACAAAACGTTTTAAAGCAGCAATGAAAGAAGGCGTTGACAGGTCCTCCACGAGCTCTAGATGACATGCTTTTGTTGAGAAGCAAATGAATATTGCTATGTAGCATTTTGTGGCCGCACGATTTCTCACTTCTGATTTTGAGAAGAATCTATTCCGGTTACATAAAACGTAGAGCTGGGTGTTACGTGATCCGCTGGTAGCGGAGCCATTACTTGCTGCAGTGTGTTAGGTCGAGAGCGAAAGCAACGAATGCATTTGTTGACAACACTAGAGACAGCTTTGATTCCCTTTATGGGCCAGTAGCGTTGCCTTATGTTTGCCAGTAGACATTGCGGACCAGCCTGAACGTGGTAATGCATGATGATTGACTGCGTCACAGAATGCTGTTTGGGCAATAAAATTGGATGCTTGGCCTCATACTCTAAGTATGAGTTATGCAGCCTTTCTCCAACTCGCATAAGTACTGTAGAGTCCATACATGGTTGCAAAGATTTCAGCAAACTTGTTCCAGGCAGCGATTAAGCTCTGTCTGAGTGCTGTGTGGTCCTCGACGAAATGATTCTTCTGAATGCTTCGAATCATGAGATGAGTGCCCGATTTCATTTCCTGCAGTGTGATAGAGCCCTTTTGCTTTGGGGATCCCTTGTCACGAATTGATGTACATACACAAATAGTCGCTGCAACTTTGCAAAAGAGTTCGTTATGCCACAGTTGCGAGTTGATTACTTCAAGTGGTGTGCATCCTCGCGATAGGATATCAGCTGGATTCAGTTGTGAACTGACATGATGCCATGTCATGCCCCCAGTAAGTTCCTGGATTTGCGTTACCCGATTTGCCACAAACAAATTGTAGTTGGAAAGAGATTCGCGCATCCTTGCTAACGCTAATGTTGAATTTGTCCAGCAATGATATTCACATTTGAATGAAGTGTCCTTTGCGACGTTTGATATTAGTTCCGATAGGATTAGTGCAAAAAAAATTCAAGTTTAGGAATTGTTAATGTTTTTAAAGGAGCTACTCTCGACTTTGAACAAGCAAATGCGTTGAGTAGTCTCCATCGACTTCAGATCTAACGTAGATACATGCTCCATATGCTAATATACTGGCATCGGAGAAACCGTAAATTTCATATTTTCCTGCAGGTGCCATGACGAAACTTGGAAACTTGAGGCCGCGAACAAAAGATAACTGTGATGTTATTTCCGTCCATGCTGAATGAAGATGCTGCGGAAGGCTCTTATCCCAATCGATGTTTTCCCTCCAGAGTGCTTGCATGAACACTTTCATCCTTGTACTGATAGGCGATATGAGTCCCAGTGGGTCGTAGAATTTCACTAGAATCGATAATACGCTGCGCTTTGTGATGGGGCCGTTAGAGATAATGTCAGTGAATTTTAAAAGCAGAAAGTCAGATGCGGGGTCCCAGGCTAAACCGAGCGCCTTGGCAATACTTATGCCGTCGTGAAACTGCATAAGCTTTTCGCAATCAGTTTCAGCTTCACCTTCAAGAGAGGCAAGCTCATTCCAGCACCACTTCCTTATTGGAAACAATCCTCTGGCGAGCAGCTGCTTAACTTGCTGTCGAATTTCCTTCGCTTCCTTTATGGAGTCACCACCTGAGATCAAGTCGTCCACGTAGAAATCTTTTCGGACGATCCTTGCGGCAAGCGGAAATGACGATTCCTCATCGTAGGTCAGCTGATGCATGGCGCGAATTGCGAGAAATGCTGCAGGCTTTGTTCCGAACGTAACTGTATTCAGGGTGTACACGTTTATTGGTTCGTCGGGATTGCTGCGCCATAGAATGTTGATCTGGTTGTGAGATACGCACACAACGATACATTTTTGAAATGTCTCCACACATAGCAACCTTGAAGAAACTGTTGATATTTAAAGTGGATTTCTTTTAGTTTAATTAAATTATTTATTACGTGCATGTGCACTTCCATTCAATTTAACATTCTTAGAGCAAGTGTCATAATTATGTTATTTAACATTACATTACATTATACGCGATCAGCTGATTCTTTCTTATGCTTATTAACATTTCATATCAAGGCATACACATTTATTCCAACACGCCTCTTAAATTTGTTGTCTTGATTTTCTTTCATTACATTAACTTTACAACATCTCTATTTCTTATAAATTTTTGTTTGTCCAACGCTTTGGTTAACATGTCTGCTATATTAGTTCTAGATTCTATCTTTACAATGTCTATAATGCCTTTTTATAATTTTCATTAACATAATGATACTGCACTTCAATGTGCTTCGAATTTTTTGTAAAGTTACCAAATTTAGCGATCGCAACTGCGCCTGAATTATCTTCATAAATCTATATCGCTTTTTCATTATTAATATTAAACATTTCACATAACATGTTTTTGACAAATAATATTTCTGTAACTGCTTCTGACAAGGCAATGTACTCTGCAAAAGTTGAACATTTTATATATACTGTATTTCCATACATTCTAATTATAAGTCCCGTCGTGGATTTTCTATCAACAGAAACGAAATCTGATCAGTATGTTGAAAAGTTTGGATTGAATTGTTGGGCCAGAGAATAGAAGGTCATTAAGAGATACGCCACTTGTAGTTTTTGCTGATCCGTCAAAACTACGCGTATCTTTGTGGACGTGCTGTCCGGTTTTTCGACACAGTGGTGAGGTAGATAAAAACGAGGTCCGTCATGATGACTGGAGGCTAATGACATGTGTCCTAGGTCGATGTATTCCTGAAGAAATGCTGAGTACTGCTCTTTGAGCTGTCGATTCCTCTGAAGCCTAGACTCGAGTGACTTGAAGCGCCTCAAGGCCTGATGAAATGAGTCTCCAAGGGTTTCCAGATCTTCCTTTGCTGGTAAGCACACTGAATATTGTCCAGTCTATAGGCGCCTGTAGCTTTTCAGGAACAAGTTTTCACATTGATTTGTCTTCCTCCGTGGCTGTTGATGTGGAGCCATATCAACTGTCTATTTTCCAAAATCGTTTGACTATATAAGTCAGGTTGCCATCCTCTGGAGATTCCTTGCGTACGGCTGCTAACGCATAATGCTTGATGTGCTGAGATAATGCTCCGGAAACGATCCATCCAAGCCTTGTTTTATGGAGGATTGGAAAGTATCTGGCTATATGAGTCTGTCCAACGCAAAGCAATTCGAAGAACAGGCCAGCACCAATTAATACATCGACTCGCTGCGGTTTGTATAACGATGGATCGGCTAGTGCTATGTTCTTCGGGACATTCCAACTGGTTATGTCGATTCCGATATGAGGGTGGTGATCCGTGATCGTCCGTGTGACAACGGCCGAAAATGCTGTGCTGTATTTCCGATCAAACGATTGAGCAGCGAGATTGACTGCTGCGTTTGACGACAGAGAAGCTTCACCTATTCCGGAAATTGAAACTGCTGATTTTCGTGTGACCAGCTGCAATTGGTTGGCCAGTCTACTAGTGACGAAATTTAATTGTAATGCTGAATCGAGCATGGCACGACATGGTATAAAAGTGCCTTCTCTGTTTTTAATGTATATGATGGCTGTGGGCCACAATACGTAATCAGCTGACTGCGTTTTTGAGTTCTCAGGTGCATGGTTTGAGCCAGTTGTGATTAGCGTTAGCTGCCGCTCAATTGTTCGTCGCTGAGCATTTGGAGCGGTTGAAGTCGAGGGAATTTGGCCTGTATGCAGCAGGGTGTGATGCTTCTGCTGGCAGTGTCTGCAATGTCCAGCTCGACATTGCTGTAATGCATGACTTTTACGAAGGCAGTTAAAGCATAGATGCATACGCTTAGCTTCATTATAGCGGAAAGACGGAGATATGTTGGTAAAACGAGGACATTTAGACAGAAAGTGATCCTTGGAGTCGCATAAATGGCATGCCTTTGCGTTGCTGGTAGAGACTACAAGTGAATTTCCAGCATTCTTCTTGGGTGCAACCTGTAAACTGGCTGATTGCAGTATAGCATTTTCCATGTTCTCCAGCTTGCGACATCTGCGCTCGATAAATGACGCCATATTTGACCATTTCGGGATCTTCTCAGATTCCAGAGACTCTTCCCATTTCTCCTGCGAGTTTGCGTCTGGGTTGCGACTTATAATGTTAATAAGTAGGCCACCTGCAATTTGCTCACTTGTTGCTATTGTACCGAGAGCTCGAAGATGAGCGTTTACGTTATCGCTAAGCGCACGTAGGCTCTGTGCAGATCCTTTTTCAACCACAGGTAACCCAAAGATTGAACGTATGTGCCCCTGTAATTGAAGCAACTTGTTATCAAAGCGTCTTATAAGAAATTCTATTGCCTTTTCGTAGTTTTCTTCAGAGGGCTCCAATGACTTGATGGTTTCAATTGCAGCACCGCTCAGGCAAGAACGCAGATGCTGTAGTTTATCAATCTTACTCAGATCCTCGTTGCTACCAACAACTGTGTTGAACACCGCATAGAACTCGGGCCAATCTTCGTATTTTCCATTCCAGTTGCATCTCCGGTAGTCGAGACCTGCGAGTGCAAGTTTGATTCACATGGTCGTTGAATCTGGGAGTAGTCGTTGAATTGAGAGCAGTGTGACGAGCCTTGTGTAATAACTTGACTTTACACTTGTAATAACTTTTATTAAACTTCAGAACGTTTGCTCTGTTTGAGTGTACTTTATTGAATGTTTACAATCTGTTTATTGCGTCTTTTATAACCCGCGCATACAATGCTTATATCTATGTATTCCTTATTACATATATTCATATATGTCGGGGCGAAAATAATGTGTATGCGCTTGGTCGTTATTTACTTTTTCTCCATGTTCCTTCTGCTGTTATTCGTTTTCCTATTCATTGTCAATGTGTGAGTATGAATAGATGAATTATCTATAAACGGGACTCTGCTAGAATGAGAGCGATATAGCTGTTGCTGAACGTGGCCACTTGCGCTGCTTGGTTAGAGTGAGAGAGAGAGACATAATGAAAAGGGAATGCCAAAAATGGAAAAGACAAAAAGCAGTCTGTACGAAACGAGGCATTAAGTGTTGAGAAGCCAAAGTAGACGCAAGTGGACTCGTTAAACGCGCGCAGCTTATAAATTGAGTGGTGAAGGTCATCATGAGTGACGCCGATATGGACGGACGAACGGACGACGAGGCTCCTGGCACCAACAACCCGACATCAGAAGTGGGATCTGTGCCACATCCTGCATTTTCTGAGGAGCAGTGGCGTGCAGTGGTCGAAATGCAAAATCGGAATATGGCTGAACTCGTAAAAATCATGCAAGTGACGCCGGCACGCGAGCAGCAACCTAGCTATGAAGTTAAGCTACCCAAATTTAACCCTGAAGCTGCATGTGTTGAGGCAGGAAAGTGGTGTTCAACAACCGATATAATTCTGTCTGAGCACCCCCTTCAAGGAAGTAAATTAATCATGGCACTTAGCAACTGTATGGAGGGAAGTGCATCTCAGTGGCTCACACAAATTTCATACCAAGGTATGACTTGGCAAGAGTTCCAGGAATTATTTCTGCAGCGCTTTGAAACCGAAGAGACGCCGGCCGCTACGTTTTTGAATTTACTCAACAGCCGCCCGAGTGGCGCCGAATGTTACGCGGTATATGCGAGTCGGTTGGTGACGACGCTGACTACGAAATGGCGAAATATGGGAATAGAAGAAATTGCCGTTACAACTGTTCTTGCGCATATGGCAAACATTGACAGTCGTTTGCAACGCGTTCTCTTCACATCCAATGTGCGCACCAGAAGTAAGCTACAGGCGGAGTTAAAAGCGTTTACGTTCGACAAGAAGCGACATGCTCGAGATGACAACCCTGGACCTAACCAGAAGAACCATAAGGGATCGCCAGTTGTATGTCACTTTTGTTCAAAGCCGCGACATCGAATTGCTGAATGGCGAAGTAAAATGCGACAAGATAGAGAGGCGAAACCGCAGCGTGAAAAATCAAATGTCACGTGCTATCGGTGCGGCGAATTGGGACATTTCTCCAACAAGTGCCCGAAAAACGGAAGTGCAGTCAAGCAAGATGTGACTCAACATAAGACTGTTAACCAATGTTGTGTGACTGAACCAAAGGGAAATTTGCATCAACGAGGTGAGATCTATCCAATTTGCTTCGATTCCGGTGCAGAGTGTTCCCTTATAAAAGACGACATTAGTAATAAGCTATCTGGTAAACGTATAAACAATATTGTAATGATAAAAGGTATTGGTGGTGGCAGTGTATGCAGTACATTGCAAATCTTGAGTGAAGTTACTATAAACGAAAACATTATGGAAATATTATTTCATGTAATCCCGAATGAGCAATTGAGGAGTGATATTCTGATAGGGCGAGAGATACTCAAACAAGGCTTTTACGTAATTTTGACATCCGATAATTTTAAAGTAGTAAAATCAAAAACTGTTAATAATTGTTCCGTTGCTGAGCGATCGTTTACCTTGTGCGATATCGACACCGAATTAGTCGACAATGAGAAAGCTAAATTAATCGAGCTACTTGAAAAGCACTCAACTTCATTTACCAATGGGATACCTCACACCCGAGTAAATACGGGTGAAATGAAAATCCGACCTTACAGACTTAGCCCCGAAGAAAGAGAAATAGTGCGTATGCAAGTGAGCGAATTGATAAGGTGTAATATTGCGCGCCCAAGTTGTTCTCCCTTTGCGAGTCCCATCTTGCTCGTAAAAAAGAAGAATGGTACCGACCGTTTGTGTGTCGATTATAGAGAGCTAAACTCAAACACGATTTCGGATAAATACCCCTTACCGCTTATTAGCGATCAAATTGCTAGACTTCGCGGAGCAAATTACTTCACATGTTTAGATATGGCGAGTGGCTTCCACCAAATCCCGATTCACCCTGAATCCGTGGAATATACTGCATTTGTGACCCCAGACGGTCAATTTGAATTTCTTACAATGCCTTTTGGCCTCAAAAATGCGCCATCTGTTTTCCAGCGCGCAGTCATAAATGCACTTGGTGACCTTGCTAATTCTTTTGTAATAGTTTACATGGACGACATAATGGTGGTATCGCCCACCAAGGAATTGGCTTTGGAAAGGCTTACAACTGTTTTGGATGTTCTTGCAAAGGCTGGTTTTACCTTTAATCTTTCTAAATGTAGTTTTCTCAAAACAACAGTCCAGTATTTGGGCTATGAAGTGCGAGCTGGGGAGATTCGCCCGAATGTGCGAAAGATAGCTTCATTAAGCTCCTTGCCTCCTCCTCAAACTGTCTCCGGCGTTAGACAATTCATTGGCCTGGCCTCATACTTTCGCAAATTCGTTCCTGGATTCTCCCAACTTATGAAACCTTTGTATTCACTTTCGTCTGGTAACGGCAAGATTACATGGAGCGCTGAGCTAGAAGAGATCAGACTCAAAGTTGTGACGATCCTCACTAATGAGCCCGTTTTGGTCATTTTCGACCCGCAACATCCTATAGAGCTGCACACTGAATTTTGACAGAGGGAGTCTCCCAACAGAGAAGGCGCGAGGCACTGCGACCAGAATGATCTTTTGTGCCTATAAGGCTCTCCCTATCTTGACAAAAGCCGCTCAGCTTCCCTGATGAAGCCTAGCAGGTCTTTCGTCGAGGAATGGACAATTTGCTCGGGAACTGCGATTTCCACGTGCAAATGTTTCCTCCTACTCCAAACCAAGGCTGGACAGTCACACAGTATGTGTTTGGTTGTTTCGTCGTCCTCTTTGCAGAGCCTGCACTCTGCATCAGAGGATAGACGCATTTTTGTTAGGTGATAGTTCACCAGATGATGGCCACTAAGGTAGCCAACAAGGAGATAGAGATCTCTCCTGGAGAGTGAGTCTGTTCTGCGCTTAACCAAGGGATTTGTAAGCTCTCTAGCCTGCCTCATCCCTGGTAGGAAGAACCAATAGCGTTCGGTCAACCTATCTGCCCATGTTTTCACAAGGGATGAGATAGTTGACCACCCCACGCCGCAGAAGGGTTCGGGGCCAAGCAGAGGGGCTGATGATCCCGCCCTCGCTAGCTCATCCGCTAGCTCGTTGCCCTGGAACCCAGAGTGTCCAGGTACCCAAAGGAGGGTAACTTTGTTTTTGTTGGACAGTCTCTGGAGGCAGTTCCAGCAGTCAGCCACCATACGTGAACTTACTCTATTTGAGGAGAGGGCTAGTATGGCAGCTTGGCTGTCCGAGAAGATATAAATGTTAGCTCCTCTCATCCCCTTCTCAAGGATAAGACGGCAGCAGAACTCAATGGCATGAACCTCGGATTGGAAGACCGTGGGCCACTTGCCCATGGCAATCGAGGTTTTGGAGTTGGGACCATGTATCCCGGCTCCAACCCCCTGATCAGTTTTTGACCCGTCGGTATACCAGTGTATGCCGTGAGGGTCGCTGATGGGGTTGCCAGCATCCCAGTCCTTCCGGTCTGGGATGAGGGTTCTGAATTTTGCACCAAAGAAGAGTTCCTTGGTCATAGAATCTGATCTAGTGCAGATCTCTAAGCCAGGAATGTCTTTGATAAGTCTAGCATGCCCTGATTCGGTAGCTAGAAGCCCAGATTGGAGCTTGATTCTAAGAAGACTCATTGCGGCGACTTCTTGTATTTTGATGTGCAGCGGAGTCAGATTTAGGATTGATTCCATTGCTGCTGTGGGACAGGTGCGAAGTGCACCCGTCAAAGAAAGGCAAAGTAGCCTATGCAATTTGTTGCATTTGTTGATGGCAGTGACCTGCGTCACCTTTGGCCACCACACAATTGCAGCGTAGGTGACGATGGGTCTTACCATCATCTCAAATAGCAACCGGATGTTACAGGATTTGAGACCCCAGGTTCTACCAAAGAATCTTCTACATGCCCACATGGCATGAGTTGCCTTTGATAGAGTATTGTTTAGGTGGGAGTTCCAGTTTAGTCTTTTATCAAGGGTCACCCCTAGATATTTAACCTCGCTGGAAAGACCCACAGGGGAGCCGCCAATGTTCAATTGACCTATGTCAATAGAATAGCGCTTAGTGAAGGGGACAATAATTGCCTTTTGAGGATTGATGCTGAGACCTACATCTCCGCACCATCTGCTAACCGTGTTCAGAGCTGATTGCATCAGCTCTGTCACGGTGTTGGCAAATTTCCCGTTCACTATTAGAGCCAGGTCGTCCGCGTAGCCGATTGCTTGCACGCCCTGGTCTGCGAGAATGCTTAGTAGTTCATCAACTACTAGAGACCAGAGTAGGGGGGATAGGACCCCTCCCTGGGGACATCCTTTGACCGCACTAATAACAGCAGTCGTGGTGTCCAAGGTAGAGGAGATGATCCGGTGTTTGAGCATAGCCTCAATCCATCGGATTAGGGGACGGGCAATATTTCTGCGTTCTAGCGCAGCAGAGATAGAGCCGTAGCCGGTATTATCAAAAGCACCCTCTATATCAAGAAAAGAGCACAGAGCAATGTTCTTGGATGCGAGGGCTTCTTCGATTTTACCTACTAATTTGTGGAGGGCGACCTCCGTCGACCTTCCCGCTATATACGCAAACTGCGTGGGATGCAGAGGATAAGTTTTCTGCAGAGAGCACCGTATTTGCAGGTCTATGAGCTTTTCCGCTGCCTTAAGCAGGAAGGAGGTGAGACTGATCGGCCGATATGATTTTGGCTGGTCCGTGGGACGATTCCCTTGTTTGGGAATGAATACCACATTGACTCTCCTCCAAGAGACGGGTATGTATCCCCAAGTTAGACTAGCTCTAAACAGGCCGACCAGCGGATCGAGGATATGATCCAGGCTGTTTTGTAGAAGGGCTGGAAAGATTTGATCGCCCCCTAGGGCTTTGAAAGGAGCAAAGGAATCTGCAGCCCATTTGACCTTTTCAGGGTCGAAGATGGTTCCCGATAAACTGGAACCACGTGAGTCCGGTGACATGGTGACGTCATCTAGACTAGATAGATCTGGGTTCGCCACCGAACCTGGGAAGTGGACTTGAAGCAGAAGATCAAGTGCCTCCCTGCGATCTTGGGTGAAAGAGCCGTCTGCTCTTTTAAGAAGCCCTATACCATTAGACGACCCTTTAGCTAATACCTTGTGCAGTCTCGCTGCCTCCGGCAGCGATTCAATGCTACCACAGTAGCTGCGCCACGTATCGCGTTTGGCACGTCTAATGTTTTTATTATAGTTAGTTAAGGCGTCCCTATAGACGTCCCAACTGACGCGGTTAGCTTTGGCCCTATTGAAAAGACTTCTAACCTTCCTTCTTTGTACGGATAGTTCCTCGTTCCACCATGGAACTTTACGGTTGACCTTTAGGGTCTTCCGAACAGAGCTGTCCTCGAAGGATGTGATTAGCACATCTTGAAGCAGGTTGGCAGCAAGTTCTATCTCACTGATAGAATTTGGGTTGCTGATCAACAAATCTGCTTTAAAAGCCACAGAGGCTTTAAAAAGTTCCCAATTGGTCTTTTTAGGACAGAAGGAGTTCTGACGGATCTCGACTTGGCCAGGTAGATCGAACCTGATGTGCTGATGGTCCGACAAGGTGGCTTCGTCTGTGACCCGCCAGTTTACCAGTGAACTCCCAATAGAGTTACTGACTAGGGTAAGGTCCAAAACCTCTTCCCTAATGGCATTAATAAAAGTTGGCTTACACCCTATGTTAGCAACATCTAATTGACAGCACAATAGATATTCTAAAAGGGACTCACCACGTTTGTTATTGTCGCTGCTTCCCCAGATCGTGTGATGCGCGTTGGCATCACAGCCGATCACGAGCGGCTTGTTGTGTGAGCGGCAGAAGTCCACCAGCCGCTGAACCTCTGTGGGGGGAACGTCATCCACGTCGCCCGGGAAGTAGGCAGAGGCGATCACAACTTCCCGGACACCTTCAGCCGTGGCTACCTCAATAGCCGTTGCCACCAGGTCTCTGTGGATGAAATTTGATAAAGGGAAGTGTCTCACATTGTTATTTACAACAATAGCAGTGCGAGGGGCACCGCCCATGCGGTCATATATCAACTTACATGATCCGCATGATAGTCCACGGATGTGGCCACCGATCAACCATGGCTCTTGGACGAGAGCCAGGTTGATTGCTTCTTCGCAGACGACCCTGCACAGGGTGGCAGACGCTCCTCTGGCGTGGTGCAGGTTCGCCTGGAGCACCTTAATGGCGCTCGGCATCCTCCTTCAGGGCCTTTTTAACAAGGCCACCTGCCTTGCCCCCCCCGAGAGTCATTGCCTCGGATGCCCTTCGGCAGTCTAGAGGAACCGCTCGGGGAGGTCGCCTTGCGACCACGGTCGCCGGAGGGGCCCTTGCGGGGGTCTCCGCACTGTGCTGGTGGAGGGCCTGGGATGGACGGCGGGGCGTCCGCTGCCAACCACCGGCCTCGTGCGGACCGCTGTGGGCTTGGGGGCAGTCACCACTATGACTGGGGGTTTGGGGATGGGTATTGTCTGCGCCACTGCAGCTGCGGCGCTGGTGGACGCCACCGGAGCGCTAGCCACTGCTGTCACGCCGGTGGAATCCACCGTTACCGCCGCTGGAGGAGCGATGACAGGAGGGGGTGTTGGGGAAGGGGAGGGGGACAGGGCGGGGGTGGGGGTGGCTCTGACAGCGGAGTTCTTGAGGATGAGCTTAACTCTGCCGAAGCGGAATTTCACGATCCCCTTAAGCTCCGTCAGAGCCTTATACGACATCTCGTCGACCATCATCGCGAGGTGTGTCGTGTTGCCGTTAAGGCCGTGTTGCACAACCCGCCAGAGCTCCGTTGAGAGCTCACAGTTCTGAATACCCAAGTATTCCACAATGTCGGCGGGTGTGAAGGTAGCGCTGTTGGGGAAGTAGCCTCTAACGAGGTGAGCTCTTGGGAACTCAGCTTCCTCCAACAGTTTTATATCAAGGCCGCTGATGGACCTGATATGTCCAAAAGCTTCCCTGACCCAATTGGCAGTGCTGCTGTTCTCGCACACCAAGAGCAGCCATTCATTTCGGGGGATACAACCCTCGAAACCTGGGCCGACTTTTGATGTGAAAGGCAGCCGCATCGCCTTAAGGATACTCTCTTGCACCGTGGCCATATGCTCCGGTGTAAGAGGTTTAGCGGGGTCAGCCGAAGTGAAGCCCAATTTCACCCTGCTTGCCACTTGGCTGAAAAGTGGCTTGGTGGACTCTACGTGAGTCTTTTTGGACTTTTTTGAGGACCCTTGGGGTTCGGGGATGGTGTCGTCACCGCGCATCCGCTTGGCCTTGGTTTCCGCGGGGGGCGAGGTGGCGATGGCAAGAGCCTCTGCTCTGCTCGAACCCTTTGCGAGTGCAGCTTTGAAGAGCTTCTTCTCGCGGGTCTTCAGTTTGACGAAGGCGTTCCCTGAGTCCAGTCGCAGAGTCTGGATTTGGGAGCCAGCTTCCGTGAGGCCTGACCTCTGAGAGGCCACGGAAGCGTCGTCGGCAAAGCTGATCAGGTCACCTTCAGCTTCGGCGTCGGAGGACATCACCTCGACGGTCTGCTGCATGACTGAGCAGTTGTTGGACGAGAAGGCAGCACTAGCGAACTCAGTGTCCAAGGGAGTTCGTGGCCTGTCCGAGTCCCCCGGAGTACTAGGGTCGAGACCCGTAGTATTGGGGGTGGAAGCCAGCAGCCCAATGGCTGCAGTGCTGGAGTTGGGGTCGGCCGTGAAGGCTTCACCCTGGGTTGATGCGTTCAAAGCCGCATCAGGCTTGTTAATTAAATTTTTAAGATCCATAAAATTTGGTCCCACGAGTAAGCGGGAAGGGAAGGTCACCCACGACATAGCCCGCTTGCCGTGGGAAGTCTAAATGAAACTGGAGGGCGACAGGTATCCAGAGTCCGCATACTAGAGACCGGGCTACCCCCCGGCCATGCATCCCTTGGCGTATGCTGTTCCGCCTTGGATTGGGGTGATTTATAGATTCACGATCTTCGCCCGACTACAATTAGTCAGCACCCCTAGCAGAGACATGACCGTGCTAGGGGCCTGCTTCCAGCCGCCCTCGCGTGGAGAGTATAGCCGCACTTCCGTCAGTAGGAGCAAGGACGGCACGTTCCCCAGCCAAAACTGTGGTTACATGTGGTTCCCCTTTTTTCCTCTCCCGGTTCTCTCCTTTTTTTTTTTTTTTTTTTTTTATATTTTTTTTTTTTTTTTTTTTTTTTTTTTTGTTTTTTTTTTATACCCCCTTTTTTTTATTAAAATCTTCTCCCACAAAAATTTTTTTTCCCCCCCGTTTTCCCCCGTGGGGGGCCTTTCTAATCTTTTTTAATTTTGAAATTCAGAATAGAGAGGGTAAGCGTATGGCTCATGTCGATTTCCTATCAAGAAATCCTTTACCATCCGAACACATTCAGTTAATGAACAAGATTCAACCCAAAAAAGAGTAAATCTGTCAGAAATTTCAAGTACTTGGCTTCTTGCTGAGCAACGATTACACCCCGAGATAACAGAAATTGTTAACAAATTGGAGTCAGATGAGTTGGCCGAAAACCTCGCCAAAACGTATGATCTGCGAAAAGGCGTACTATATCGCAAGGTCCAAAGACTAGGTCGAACAAGTTGTTTACCAGTTGTACCCAGAGCTTTCAAATGGTCAGTAATTAACCTGGTACACGAGTCGATTATGCATTTAGGATGGCAAAAGACACTTGATAAAGTGTACCAGTATTACTGGTTCGCTAAAATGAACAAGTATGTCCGGAAATTTGTTTCAAACTGTATTACTTGTCGGACTGTGAAATCATCGTCTGGGAAGGTTCAGGCAGAACTTCACTCTATCATTCATATAGATATAACGGGAAAATTAAGTGGCAAGAGCGATAAGAAAGAATATCTTATTGTTCAGATCGATGCCTATACAAAATTTGTTTATCTATATCACACCTTAAAGATAGATGCCGAAACCTGTGTCAACGCTATGAAATCTTCCATATCCTTATTCGGAGTACCAGATCGCGTTATCGCCGACCAGGGCAGATGTTTCACTAGCTCCAAGTTTTCAGAGTTTTGCGCATCACAGAAAGTTCAACTTCACTTGATTGCTACGGGAATGAGCGCAGGCGACAGAAAATATGAATTCCTTAGCGTCTTACGACAAAACCAGATTTGATAGTAGTAAGGCAGCCGTTAATAAACACCACGTGGGTGACTATGTGCTATTGAAAAATGAAGAAAGACACCAAACCAAGTTGGATCCGAAATTCAAAGGACCGTTTTTGGTAACTGAAGTATTAGAGGGTGACAGGTATACGCTAAAGTCGTTGACGAGTAACCGTACGTTCAAGTACTGTCATGAAGATTTACGAAAAATGCCGGATGCGGAAATGCCTAATGAGTTAAACGAGAATATAGAGAAATAGTTGAATGAAGAGAAAATCCCGCCAATGAGTTCTTTTGTGAACGAGAGATATCCGTCTAGGTGAGACGATGAATTGTGAGTTATCCGTCTATGTGAGACGATGAATTGTGAGTTATCCGTCGAGGTGAGACGATGAATAAGTAATAAAGAGTTATCCGTCTAGCGAGACGAAGAGATATCTGTATCACCTGTTGTTTGTAATTAGAGAGATCCGTCCAGGAGAGACGATGAGTTTGCATTGTATTAATAATTAAGTGTGTGTGAACTGGCGGAAGATCGATACTAGCAATCGGTAAATGATAATGCTAAGATAAGTTGTAAGCTGATGTATTACTGATCGATGAAACTGAATTTGAAAATAGAATAAGTTATCTCAGCAACAATGAAATGTAAGTTGTTTGCTCCTTCACAGAATTAAGAAATTATGAAATTACACCTAATAAAGTCAAATTAATGACATGAAATAGTATTGAGGAGTGATGAAAGTATGTGATCTTGATACCCTGGTATCTCGGTATCAAAAGCTTACACGAGGTCGTGTAAATGTCAGAATGGCCATGTCGGGGCGAAAATAATGTGTATGCGCTTGGTCGTTATTTACTTCTTCTCCATGTTCCTTCTGCTGTTATTCGTTTTCCTATTCATTGTCAATGTGTGAGTATGAATAGATGAATTATCTATAAACGGGACTCTGCTAGAATGAGAGCGATATAGCTGTTGCTGAACGTGGCCACTTGCGCTGCTTGGTTAGAGTGAGAGAGAGAGACATAATGAAAAGGGAATGCCAAAAAATGGAAAAGACAAAAAGCAGTCTGTACGAAACGAGGCATTAAGTGTTGAGAAGCCAAAGAAAACGCAAGTGGACTCGTTAAACGCGCGCAGCTTATAAATTGAGTGGTGAAGGTCATCATGAGTGACGCCGATATGGACGGACGAACGGACGACGAGGCTCCTGGCACCAACAACCCGACATATACATATGTATGCAGAAGGCATTGACCATATGTATGCAGAAGGCATTGACCACATGAGCTGAAAAAGTGCATGCTCAGCATTTCCGCGCTCCGCGATCGGCTTATGAATGAGCGTTGGTTCGTATTACTCAACGCTGGAATGCTTATGTAGTTATTGGTGGTCTTTTTACGTAACGTTTACTATGACAAAGTGTCACAATGTATTTATGCAAAGTTATATCAATTCTTTATTTGATAATAGGGTAGATATGCTACACCTCCCTTTTTAAAGAAATGACGTAATACATGTAGTCATTTAGCTTTAGTGTTAATATATTGTGTTACAAAATATAATTTTTCGAAATGATATTGATTTGTTTCTTATTATTTATCTAATTATTAACAATGGTTTGTCTCGATGCATTTGTGTTTAATGACAAAAGATATATATTTTTTTTTATAGTGAATTACGTTATGTTTTGTTTTATGTTTAACTTTCTTAGAAGAATATATTTTTTGTGTTTTTTTTTTTTTTTTTCTTTTTTTTTCTTTTTGGGTTGATCAGACCTTTTTTTAAATGAATTGTTTCATTGATTATTTATTTTTAACCTATCCTTATGTACTTTTTGTTTCTTTTGCTTTTTGTCTATAATTATAATGTTATCTCTGTCTTCTATGGTTTCTACGGTATATGGACCTAAATATACTGGATCTAACTTATGAGCCGCTTCGTTTCTTAATATAACTTTATCTCCTTTTTTAATTCAAAATCTGATGTTTTCTTATCGTAATTTTGATTCCTATAAGACTTAGCTTTTTCTAACATAAGTCTAGCTCTTTTATATGCTATTTCTTATCTAAATTTTATTTCCTTAGAGTAATCTTCTACATTGTATAGTGGTTCTACTCTCTCTGATTTATTAAAGTCTACGAACTGTCTTGGCAATCTTCCAAAGACTAGTTCATATAGACAGTATTCATGCATGACTGATGGTGTTGTGTTGCAGCAATATGTAAAATATTGTATCCAAGTGTCGAATGTATTCATTGAATGTTCTATGACTTCGTTCTATTGTCCCTAAGGCCTGGTGATGATATGCGGTTGATGTAAGATGTTCAATATTCATATATTTACAGATATCTAAAATTACCTTGTTTTTATACTCGGTACCCATGTCCGAAATGAACGACTTCATTGGACCGTACTTTAGTATAAAATTTTCGAATATAGCTTTCGCGACAGTATTTGCGCTTTTGTTTGCAATTGGAATGGCCACTAGATACTTTGTTAAATCACATATTAGTGTGACGATGTATTCATTGCCATATTCTGATTTGGGTAGTGGACCAACGGTGTCCACTATCACTCTATCGAAAGCATTTGTTGGGGTTTCTGTGTTAGTCATTGGGGTCTTTGTATGTGTAGTTGTTTTCGACATTTGGCATTTATGACATCTACGTATGTACTCTTTTATATGTCGAGTCATATTTTTCCAATAATAGTGTCTTTTTATTTTTGCTAGCGTTATTTGAATGCCTTAATGACCTCCTTGAATTGGATCGTCATGAAATGAAGACAGTATTGATGGTATCTCTATTTCAGTTTGTATAAAGGTCACCGGCTGGAGTAGCGCTACTCTTAATGATTTTTATTTCTTGTTGCCCATATGTTTGAAAGAATCTATTGAAATGGATTCAAAGATTTTTTCGCTCGGTGCTAATTTGAGTTGGCTGATTTTCAGCGTACCGGCTTGCATTTCAAGCCTTTGGAAGAACTGACCTAAGTCTAGAATTCCATTGGTATATAAATCGTCAACATCAATTCTTGCAATAACTTTATTTCCTCGTTTTAGTAAACAAGTAGATTCAGTTATTCGCAAGGTCACTACTTTTCGTACTTCATCATTTGTTATGACTTCATGTACGTTGGGCTTAGATACATTTTGGATACTTTGCCTAGGCAATAGTTCCTTATTTGTTACTGTACAGTTTTTATCATGTCTACTTTGTTGCCTGGTAGTGACTTTCAGGACTTTAGTTTGAATGTCTTTTAGTTCTTTTTTATTTATACGCGAAAGTGCGTCTGCTACAAAATTATCTTTTCCCTTTAGATATTCTACCGTGAAGTCGTATTCTTCAAGCTCTAGCCGCATGCGAGTTAATTTAGAACTGGGATAAGTCATAGAAAATAGATACGTTAATGGTCTGTGGTCCGTTTTAATAGTGAAATGTTTGCCATAAATGTATGGTCTAAAATGGGTGATTGCCCAATGAATTGCCACTAGCTCATGTTCCGTTGTACTCTTATTGCTTTCCCCTTTTGTAAATGAACGAGATGCATAAGCTATTGGGAGCTGAATCCCGTCACGGTTCTGAGTTAGAACCGCTCCGCAAGCTTGTTTACTAGCATCCGTTATAATGCAAAATTCTTTGCGAAAATCAGGATATTGTAATGATGTGATGTGCATAAGATTTTCTTAAAGGTATTCGAATGCGTTTTGGCATTCGCTTGACCATTCAAAAGGGACATTCTTTTTATAAATCGACGGTAATACTTGCAGAATGCTACAAATCGTCTTGCGCTGTCCGCATCATGAGGGACAGGATAATTTTTGATGACGTCAAATTTCTTGTCATCTGGCAATTCTCCTTTATCGGTGCATTTGTGACCTAGGAATGTCACTTCATGCATGAAAAATGAACATTTGTCTGGATGCAATTTTAGGTTAGGTAAAAATATCAGTTAGGTTTTTAATCATGTGTTTTTCGGAACGTCCTATCACCATTAAGTCATCCATATTGTTGCCCTGGTTGAAGTTACCTCGGCCTCTTCCTTGGTTTTGGCCTCTTCTTCCTCAACGGTTATTATAGCTATTACTATTGTTATTGTTGTAATTGCTGCCTCGGTTGTAATTGTTGTGGTTGCTATTTCTGCCACGATTATAAGCTCGGCCTCCTCTATTATTGTTATTTGCACCTCGTCGATAAAATAGTACAGTGTTGCTTTAACCTGTTATCTCCGTGCAACTGTTTACAAATTTTGAAATGGCATCATTCATGTTTGTGAATGTGCCTGCTTGCATGATAAGTTTTACCTTATCAATGGAGCAATTTTGTGTCATGGCTTTAGACATGGTTAGGCAGGGCGACTTAAGTTAAGTGGTCTATTACGATGAAGTCGAAAGAAAACTCACTTTAGTGACGAACAAAGTCATTAGACCCATGAACAAGAAGGCGCTAATTTGATCAACGCAGAAGTCACATCCGACGCGCTTCATGCATTCGTATCTGGTTTAAAAAAATCGCTCAGATCAGTGGTTTTCTCGGCTCAGCCGAGAGAAGCAATTTCGCAAAATTATACGCCAGAGCTGTTGAAGAACGAGCTCAGGCTAGTGAAAATAATAAAGGCCGCTCGCAGGGCAGATAAAACAGAAATAACAGAGACGAGCAGGACCAGGATAATACCCCGCATTATGTCAGGAGAAACAAAATCAACAGGCAAGAACCGAATAATAGGGAAAACAAGAACAAGCCCCTGAACCTATGGAAGTAGATTCCTCGTCGAAGTGTAGACAACGGACCAACTTTGACCAAAGTCAGACAAATGACCAGTACGCACAGAAAAGAAGGAATTCCAAGGCCCAAGACGCCAGCGTATAAATAGTGTAGTGCAGGCCCCCAAAACTTCCAAAGAACAGGAGGCAGTAAACGACATTGACGACGAAAATGAGTCCACATATAATGATGACTCACTAAATTTTTTAGGGAACGCTCCCAGTTGCCGTTTATCGAACGCCAATTGGCTGGGAGAATACTAAAAATACTAATAGCTACAGGGGCGGTCAAAAATTATGTAAAGTCCATAAAGGAGCTAAAAAACATAACGCCGGTCGCCAAACCTTACACTGTTAGCTCAATACACGCCTCCAGTGACATTAAAAACAAGTGCTCAATGAGAGTATTTTACCGCACAAGCCCTTTTTTTTCACTCGGCACATTTGACGCCGTCATAGACTTCGACTTGCTAACGCGAGCTGGAGTAACATTGAATTTGACCGAAAAGACAATACAATAACAGGGTACAACAGAAAAGTCACAATTTCATAGTTGTGACAGTGTTAACTTCACGGACGTTAATGGTATAGTGGTTCCCGAGATAATAAAAAAGGAGTTCAGGAAAATGATACTGAGAAACCTAAAAGCGCTTTCGACCTCTAACGAGGCATTACCATTTAACACCTCGGTCATGTCCACGATCAGAACGGAAGATAATGAGCCAGTATTTACTGGGCTATATCCTCACCCTCTGGGTGTCGCAGATTTTGTAAACAACGAAATCAAACAGGTACTGGAACAAGGCATAATTCGACCGTCGAGCCCATCATGGTTTGTTGATAAAAAAGGTTTTGATGCCGATGGAAACAGGAACAAGATTTTAGGAAACTAAATGAAAAAACAATCGCCGACCGATATCCAATGCCCAGTATTCCCATGATTCTCGCGAACTTGGGAAAATCAAAATTTTTCACATCCTTAGATTTAAAATCAGGATACCACCAGATTAACCTCGGAAAACAGGATCGTGAAAAGACTGCGTTTTCGGTAAACGGGGGACAGTATGAATTTTGCCGTCTACCATTTGGCCTCAAAAATGTAGGCAGCAGTTTTCAAAGGGCCATAGATGATGTTCGGTGAGAACACATCGGGAAAATATGTCTACGTAGACGACGAAATAATATTCTCAGAAAGTGAAGCCGATCATCTCAGACATATTGAAATGATTTTAAAATGCTTGACTGACGCTAACATGAGAGTATCCCAAGAAAAAACAAAATTTTTCAAGGATAGCATAGAGTACCTCAGATTTATAGTTACCAGAGGGGGAGCGAGAACAGACCCAGAAAAGGTTAAAGCCATACAAGAATACGACGAACCCAAGAACTTGTTCAGTTTGAGATCATATTTAGGCTTGGCGAGCTATTACAGAAGATTTGTTAAAAATTTCGCCTCAATAGCAAGACCTCTGACAAGACATACTGAAGGGTGAAAACGGCTCAATAAGTAAACATATGTCAAGGAAAGTTGCAGTTGAATTCAACGAAACTAAGCGCAACGCATTTGAATGTCTGCGGAATATTTTGGCATCAGAAGATGTCCTACTTATATACCCAGATTTCAAAAAAACCATTTGATGTACCTACTGATGCATCAGCAAGCGGCATTGGCGCAGTTTTGTCCTCAAAAAAAGTAGACCAATCAAATAAAGTATCCGATTTCCCCGAACACCGAAACAGGCTGAATCGACAAGATTCTATTAACACTTTACAAGACCAACCGCAATCTGACGCTGCAACGGTTCATAGCGAATTATCATTGACCTACACGATCGGATCCACTGACAAACCAGTCAATTGTTTCAGAAACCAAATTTTTTTGGAATAATCATGTTTTTTTTTTAAACAATGTATAACATTATTCGGCAGGAAAATTCGCCATTTAGTTAACTTCACTGACAAATACGCCGTATTTGAAATACTCAAAGACATAGTAAACCCAGACGTTGTAAACGCAATATTTTGCGATTTACCAACATAAGCTCGTTTTCAAAACGAACTTGTATCACATTTTCCGAGAACCAAGTATTGGCACTGCAAAAATTTTGTGACAGACTTAACTAACAAGGACGAGCAGTTGGAGATCATTACTGCCGAACATAACCGTGCGCACCGAGCCGCACAAGAAAACGTTAAACATTCTTCGCGACTACTTTGTTCCGAAACTAAACAAACTGGGTTCCGAAGTAGTTGCAAACTGTAAAGTTTGCTCCAAAGCAAAGTATAGCAGACACCCCAAGAAACAAGAACTTGCGAAAACACCAATACCGACCTATACTGGAGAAAGATTGCATATTGATATATTCTCAACTGACAAAAAGTTGTTTTTAACACGCGTCGATAAATTTTCAAAATTTGCCATTACACAATCCGTGGCGTCCAGAGCAATAGTCGACGTTATAAATCCAATAATTCAATTGGTTAATATTTTCCCAAACATTAAGACCATATACTGAGACAATGAAGCCGCCTTTAACTCAGAGACAGTCACATCATTGCTCAAAAACAACTACAATATAAATGTCGAAAACGCGCCCCCACTTCACAGTTCTTCAAACGGTCAAGTGGACGGTTCCACAGCACCCTAGCAGAAATCTCAAGGTGCCTAAAGATGGATAAAAAGATCAACGAAACGGTAGAGTTAATTCTACAACGGGCTACGGGTAAATACAATAAAACGATACACTCAGTCACAGACAAAACTCCCATGGAAATCGTACACGCAACACCAACTGAATTACGCTGGACCATACAGGATAGACTAACAAGGGCCCAACAGGACAACCTCGACAGATGTAACTCATTTTTCAAAAACAATAAGAGACTAGGCAACAAACTGACCCCGTTGTGCACTGAGGAGAGGATACAGGCCGACCTGGGAACGTCGGTACTCATTAAGGGGAGGGTGGTCCATAAGGACAACCTTATGTAAACTCGGACATTCAATAGGCTAATTATAAGTAAGCTAAAACACAAATTTATTCATTACTATTTCTTCATTGCAGGCTTATGATCATAATCTTTTACACGCTAGCAATAGAAAAGGCGCGGATTACCGATTTTACTCATGCCAACTACATACCCGTTATAGACGGAAATGTTTTTGTTTTTGAGCAACGCGATTTTTTGAAGCATACTAGGAACTTGTCCGATTTTAAAAGTATAATAGACGAAATCGAAAAAAGTAGAAATTATTGCCTCTGTCGCATATGCGAAAATTTTTAGATATAGATATAGATCACATAAGGAGCTTACTATCCACGCCGACCATACACCATAGAATCGCTAGGAGCTTAAATTTTTTGGGCACAGCCCTAAAGGTTGTCGATGGCACCCCAGACGCGTCAGACTCTGAAAAAATTAGAATGTCTGAAAGACTCAAGAACAGATCAACCAACTCACTGATACAATTAACTTGACTTGAGATCTCTTATTGATCACACGATAGATACACCAATAATCAGCTTAATGGATGCTTCAAATACCAAGGTCTTTCAGTCCGAGAACATGATCCAAATATTAATATCCTATCCTAGGGTTAAGTACAATTGCAAAATGATTTCAATTTCCCCCGTATTACACCAACATTTAATCCTACAACTAGATGACAATACCATAGCTCTCAGCGTATGTACCAGTACAACACAAGACACATTCTGCAAGCTTGCGCACCACGAAACCTGTGCACGATCACTCCACGCAGGAGGCACTGCTTATTGTAACACTCAGCCCAGCCACCTGAAAGTTATCACGCTCATCATGACGGCGTCATGATCTTCTACGAAAGCGCGCATCAGCACAGACGAGGGCCCAGAGCTGTTAACTAATGGCACACATCACGTTCGAACATTTCGCCATCATAAATGGCACCAAATATGTGAACCATCGCACAACCATAAGAAAAACACCGGGTATAGCAGGCTCATCACTTTTAAACATAATCGGTCATGATCTAGTACTCAGCTTGCCGCAACTCCACAGAATGAACAACCAAAATTTGCTCATCCTTGAAGACTTCAAAAAGGAAGTGGAAATAGCTGGTTCACCAAAACATGGTTCGCAATAGGAGTAGGTCTGAGCGTCATTTTATTCGGCTCACTCCTCTTTTTTCAAGTGAAAAGAAGAAGACTAGACTCGAAAGAAGTACAAAAGGACATTGACAAATTCAGCGCGACCGAGGACGGTCCACGATCTTAAAAAGGGAGTAGTTAACAAACAAGAGATATCAATACTTTATTGGCTCCACTCGCACTATAATTAAACTTACTTATCAGATTTTTGGGGTCAGCACACTCAATAAGAGCGACCAACGACGGTAACCTGACACTTGCATATACTGCAAGTGCTACGTTGTCGCCTATGGTATTCATATTCTTTATAATCTTCAGTTGCTGCTCCCACATCCTGAAGTCTACCCGCCGTTAATAGGAACGGCCAACTATAAGCTGCCATCCCTCAGTAATTACACATCTAAGACAGCGGAATATTTTTAGTTTTCACTGTGACGAACCAAAGCTGTCTCTAGTGTTGTCAACAAATGCATTCGCTGCTTTCGCGCTCGACCAAACACACTGCAGCAAGTAATGGCTCCACTGACAACAAAAGCATGCCATCTAGAGCTCGTGGAGGACCTATCGACACCTTCTTTCATTGCTGTTCTAAAACGTTTTGTCAGTCTTCGGGGGAAGCCACGAGACACTTGGACGGACAACGCAAAAAATTTTGTCGGCGCTCGAAACGAGTTAGCCGAGCTAAAGGATCTTTTCCTCAGCGAACCTCAGCGCCAGCAAATTGTCAATGGCGCCCTCGCCCTCCGAATAAATTGGCACTTCATTCCACCACGATCTCCGCATTTTGGCGGGTTATGGGAAGCTGCTGTCAAAGCAGCAAAGCACCATTTCTACCGCATCGTTGGCAACTAAACTCTCAAATTTCATGAGCTTCGCACGATCATCTGTCAAATCTCAGCCTTGTTGTACGTCAAGGCCTCTATGTTCCATTTCAGAGAATCCAAACGACCTAGACATTCTCATACCTGGTCAATTTCTTTGGGGCAAAGAAAATTCGAACATCGACGAGCCGAGCGTGACACACCTCAGCATGGATCGCCTCAGTCGTTGGCAGCGTGTTTGCCCCATGCAGCAGACTTTTTGGCAGAAATGGAGTATCTCGTACCTCTCTGCGCTACAGGAGCGCAGCAAATAGAACTCTCGCAAACCAAACATTCATCCTGAAGACATCGCGCTGCTGAAGGAAGAAAACGCGCCTCCGCTCAAGTGGCCTCTCGGGCGAATCGAAAGCACAATAGCTGGAGACGACGGCGCTGTCAGAGTAGCAGTCATACGTTTAGCCACAGGATTAACAAAGAGAGCCATCGCTGTGCTGCCAATTAAGACCAAATCGATTAAAAGTTAATCCTTCTAATGAGGGGAGTATGTTGGCGGCAGATCACTGCTTTATCGAAATGCTCAAGGTTGCCATACGATTAGAATCAGCATCTGTTAAATTTATGCTAAGCACCTGTTAAGTCTTATGTTAGAAAGTGTTAAGTCTAAATCAAATCACTTGCAATACAGTCAATACACAACATGTAAAAAGTGCAGCGGTACAATTAAAAATAAATAAATTTAAACCCTTGCTTTTCATTAAAAAAGAACTCCGAAAGTAAGGCGGTTGCACAAATCAGTGTACCCGTAAACATAGATAGTAATTATGATAAGGAAAGAAGCGATAAAAGTAAGGCAAACGTTTTAAAGCATAAAAGCAAACTAGATCCTAAATTTAAAGGCCCGTTTGTTATAACCGAGTTACTTGAAGGATACCAATATTGTTTGAAGTCATTAACAAGCAAGCGAACCTGCAAGTATCCTCATGAGTGTCTGAGGGCGTTTCCGGTCGAGACAGCTCTTGCGCAGATGGATGAAGATATGATGAGTGGTGGCTTTGAAGCAGACGCAAATGGTGGCGCTGAAACATACGCAAGAGACAGTGCCATTGAGGGTACTGGCGTTAAAACAGACGCAATCGGTACCAGTGAGGGTACAAGTGGCGTTGAATCATACGCAATGGACATGCATCTGTATGATTTAAATATCAAAATAGTTGTAAGGATAATGTTTTAAATTGATTTTAAGAAGGAGGAAGAAATGCTTGGGCAGCGCATATGAACATGAATTGCTAAATTTATACACGAAGACGTGTTAATGTCAGGATTGGACGTGTCGGAGCATTGGTAGCTATATATGAAATTGGTACAGCAGAATGAATGTTATATGTATCAGGATTGTGGTAAGGAAGAAAAAAGAAAACAGAACAACCGTCAGTCCAACGTGTTCGACGTGTTGCCTCTTGTTGACGGACTGGAGGCGTTGAAAACAACGCAAACTTTAGTAGTGGTGCGTTTAGGTTGATGAGGGAGATAGGAATTGTTACAGTCGTTACTAGGAGAAACAGGCATTATATGGCCTAAAACTGAATAGTCCTGGAGTCGTACTTCTCATTTGAAGGAAAGTTCCTCTTTAAACGACATTCGTTATTGAGAAACTGAGCGAATGCGATGGACCTCGAATGTCCTAATTGGAAGGTTTCAGGATTTTTGAAAGGGAGTGTGCCGACATATCTGGCCTCTTTGCGAGTGTTGCAAGGAAAGTTGTTTTCACACTCAGGTTCAGAAAATTTTATCAGCTTGGCTTGTAGATCTTCCACAACCGGAAACTTGGTGAGAAGATCATCAAGCCTAAGTTCCACAGATTTTGGACACAGAGCAACTCTTGATAATAGATGGAAGAAGGAGAGCTCTGGTGGAAATGCGGATCAGCGAGTTGGAGGTATGGCAGGTCCTTCAAAAGATCGTCGGAAATGCATAATCTGCTGAAGAGGGCGCAGTAGGAGGGGGTGCCACGATGCAGGAGTGTATTGTGGCGACCCTTGCAAGTAAAATAATTATGTTGACTCGTGCAATCTTTAAAGTTATCTCCTCTTGCAAAGCAGTTTAGACACACCTTCTGCTGTTTGATCAAATTGGACCTTTCATCAACAGCAATTTGGAGAAAGCGCGGACACAGACGTATAGGAGGATGGTTCTTCTTTGAGCAAGGTTTGCAGGTTTGCGGTTTGGCTACAACCGTTGTCTCAAAAGAGTTGACCTTCCTCGTAGGAGTCTTTTTTCGAGCAGGTTTGGGACTAGTCTGTGCGCTTGTACTAGGTTGTGCGTCTTCTATCACTTCCAATGTGCGATAGCGCTCTGAAAGGAAAACTGACATTTTCTTCCACGTCGGAATTTCAGCCTTATTCTGTATGGACTGTTCCTAAAGTGACAACGTCAGCGTTGGGAGCATAGACGAGCATAGGAAGACTAAACAGCAATCCCAGTTCTCTGTGCTGATTTTGGAATGGTCTAGAACCGTTAAGCAATTTTTTATTGTGCTTTGAAGTATTTGGGTGGCGGCTCCATACTCCTGAGAGACTGACGGAAGGTTAAAGAGGATTTTAAGTTAGCTGTTCACTTACAGTCTCTTTTTTTTAAAACCTATCCGTCAAGTTCTTCCAAGCAGAAGAGAAACCCTCATTGGTGAGAGGGGATTTGGACACGATTGCCTTAGCTGCGTTGCGGTCTCCATACTCTCTTATAATTGCGAGGCAAGTTCCTCTTATATTGAAAAAATACCTGGCCTGCATGGGAATCTTGTCCTCAGCATTCGTCTCCATTTGAGACAATGCTTTGGAACAGAGCTTTTATTTAATCTCTACGGCAGTCCATATGGACCGAAGCTGCTCATGACGCACTCTGTGAGTGTGAAGTGAGGCTGTAGGAGAATTTTGAATCCTAGCTCCGAACTGCGTGAGCTTGTTAGAAGCGTTAATGAACTCTTGGAGTGCCATTTTTATTGCCAGTGAGATTTGATGACCAACTGAACGAGTGATTCGAGGAGTTTGGAGAGGCGAGGAGAAATTGGCACCTGACTAACCTTAGATGATAAATGCAATTGATGCTGGTGACGGAATCAGAAACGTGAAAGCGAGAATCGGACAAGCAGAATTTCTTGTTTTAACAATAAACAAGAATGTTATACAAATAGATCGAAACTTTATCGAAACTATTGAGCAAGGAATATGTAGATAATTTACAAGGCAACACGTTTTTTTTTTGGAAAAATATTGCAAAAAAAATAATATAAATATTATTATATAGTTATCGATATATTTTATTGAGTAATAATAATTATCGAAACAATTATTATATTCAGCGTGAAATTCTGAGAGAAGGAAAGGCAAAATAAGTTATTTAAAAATAATATTATAATGCGACAAAAAAAATATTTATTATTAGGATATATTTTCTCAGACGGAGGAAAATATTTTCGATTGTTTTTGCAATGTTGCAGCGCTTTGTAATACCGCAACACAGTGCAGAATGGGACAAAAAATAAAAAATAAGTGATTTTAAAGGTCACGGTTGCCCACTAAGTGATCTTTAATATTTGAGCTAGTGCAGCCCTGGAACAATAACACTGAGTGAACGAAAACAAGAGCAACAGTCGAGCGGCACGCGACAGTGGGATACCCTTCGACCTTTTTGAAACGTATAGAGTCATTAATTGTACAATACTTCTACTTAATAGAAATATCGTAACGTAAGCCATTATATGCGTCTGTGTATGAATACGTGTATCATTTCATTGGTCAAGCACAAATGTATGTATGTGTGTGTGTGCGTTTGAATGCAAAAAATGCGTGTGCATAGAAAAGAAAAGAAGAACAACAGATGGCGCTACGCGCTCGCATTCTCTTTCCTTTTCTTTCCTACATAAGCATTGCA
This sequence comes from Zaprionus africanus, assembly GCA_018151435.1. Taxonomy (NCBI): domain Eukaryota; kingdom Metazoa; phylum Arthropoda; class Insecta; order Diptera; family Drosophilidae; genus Zaprionus; species Zaprionus africanus. The sequence continues at coordinate 139,426 of JAECXB010000457.1, read as the reverse complement.
ATGACGTCACAGCTTACTGGTCTGTATACATAATCAAAGCGAACAAGGTTTTTGTTTAATAACTTATGTGTTTGTTGTCCGATCGGATTGAAATTTTGACGTTATGTTGGTATTATAATTAGCTAAGTATAGTTTTATTCAGAATGTTGTATCTTTTATATGTCGCTCGCAAATCAGCTTAAAAGATGAAATTATTGATTTGCGTGGGCGGGGGGAGTGGCACCCAACATTTGAAATAAACTTGACCTGTCCCGGGTCAACAGAAACCTTCATGCCAAATTTGGTGTCTCTAGCTTTTACAATAGCTGAGATCTGTGTGTTCATTTGGACATCCAGACAGCCAGACATCCAGACATCTGGACAGACAGACAAACATGGCTTAATCGACTTGGGTAGTGATCCTGAGCAAGAATATATATACTTTGTGGGGTCTCCCACGCATCCTTCTGCCTGTTACATACATTTGCACAAAGTTAGTATACCGTTATTTGAACATTTTTAATGGTCGAAGGGTATAAAAAGTGGTGGTCGGTCGATTGTGATCGAACTGGGATCACTAAGGCGAAGTGCGATCCCTAACGTTGAGAAAGGTAAACAAAAAATAAAATATTTACCTTAATATATTTCAGCATTAAATTGTAGTGTCGAGTTTTTTTTTTTATTGGAAACAGAAATATAATATGTGTAGAGAACTATAATTTAATATTGTATTTAAATGTGTGTCAATTTAATGAAAAGACTATGTGTGTTTGTTGTCCCGGTGCAGCCGAAATATTCCTGCCGGTCAAAATTTGTTTATTTAATTGGGACGTACAATTGCCGCTTGAGATTGGGACCTTGGCAATGTATTTTAACGGGCGTTAGTGTATGTATATGTCGAAGCGTCAGTTGCTTCAGTGTTCTTAGCACCTCGAGCAGCGAGCCCCGTTCTCTTCGTTGGCGCCATCGTTCCACTTGTAGTCGTTTTACAAAATAATTTCGTCTGTCAACCTGGAATATTCTACCAAGACTCACTGCACTCTTTTCATGCACGCTCGCTCGTTGCTGAAATCTATTGCGCAGCTTCTCATGACACACTTGCCATCCTGCTCATTCGCACACACCGCAAATATCCAGTCCAGTCTCGCTCACACACTTCTTCCAATGATGCACACAGAACGAACCAACGAAACAGGCAACACGCCGAACACCTGGTCACGGGTCACACTCAGTGAGAGAATTTACAGTTAGTCCTATTACCGACTCTCGGTGATATAAAGAACACAAGAAAGCAATGACGGTTGTTCTGTTTTCTTTATTCTTCCTTACCACAATCCTGATAAATTCAACATTCATGCTGCTGTATTAAACTCGTATAATGCTACCAATGCTCCGACATATATATAATTACGAATTCAGACCGAGGGTTAATTAAAAAAAAAAACACAAGTTGGTTTTTGTTATATTTAATTAACACTTTTATTTATTCAATTCTATCAAAAAGAACTGAAGCCTTTAGATTATCTCGGGGTTGGGATAATATACCTCTTATATTGAAGTTAGGCAGTGCTATCGCGGTTGATAGCGTACTCAGTATTGAACTAACGCTTGGAGGCGCGCTCGAGTTTTTATAGGCAATTTGGCTTAGCCAAAGAGCGAAGATTTAAGAGAGTTTGAGTTTGTAAACTCTTGTTCTCGTGAGGAGAGAGAGATTCCCGAAAAATAGGGTTAACTGGAGAATCTTGAGACGAGTGCGTGGGAGCTAACTCGGATGGTTTGTTTTTATTATTTGGGCGCGCCAAGAATAGTTTCTGTTAGTATATTGTTTTGTTTATCTGGATATGGTACTATTTCAAAGATTGGGGTTTTAATTATTTCTCTTGGAATTTGGGAAATTATCAAGATTTCATTAGTATCGGATTTGAGCCATGCAGAAGTTTTGATATTAAGGAGTTTTCCTGAATTTACGTGAATTAAAGAATCGTGTCTTAGGAGTTTGGGGTTGAAGATGCCTAAACGTGTTAGTTGTAGACCAAGCTCTATGTCTTCTATATATTCTGTGAATTGCTGTAGGTTGAAAATTACTAAGGCCAACATTTTCTCTTGTTCGCGGAGGTGATCTAGATGATCTATTACGTGTATTCCTTTATTGATTGCGTCTATTACATGATTTAGCGCCTATTTGTTGTTGCAACTCTTCCTTATCTTCTTGGTCTAAGGTGCCAAACAAATACTTATAAATTGTTCCCATGAAATTAGCAAGACCACGTTTGCTGCGTTTTGCAATTCTTATACCATTCATTTCCCTGTTAAGTTTTTCTATTAGGTACTGAATTTGTTGTAAATTTTCGAAAAATTGAGCTTGCTTAATGAGTTCTTCGTAAATAATTTCGGTCTTAGTTAGATTAACGGATAGATAGTGGTATTCATAGTTAATGGGTAAATCTATTGATCCGGTTTGAAATATTAAATAACCATTTTTGGCCTGGATAGGAGTTACTTCTAAGTTCTGTGCATTAACCGTTGTTAGGAGGTACATCATGAGGATCATGCTCGGGAGTAAACCTGGAATTATTATTATCGTATTTACTTATGTTAGTTTTCTTTTTCTTTTTGAACTTAGACTTATAGTGGATTATTTTCCTGCCTCTGTTTGTTTCTTCGAAATGCTTATCATCTATCTGCCTTACATTTCCTGTTTTTCTGAAAGGGTTGGTTGTCTTTGATTTGACCAGAGGGGATTCTCTGAAGTTGGTGTCTATACCGAAGTCTGTTCTATTTTCATTTAATTTGTCGATTTTATCTATTTTATTCTGTTGAGTGTTGTAGGCAGGTGTTCCTGCGAAGATAAAGATATCTGCTGGTGTTCGACCCGTTGTATTGTGTTTTGTTTTGTGATTATATACGTAAAGTATTTTCTCGAATTTTGTGAATTGATTTTCGGGTTCGTTTTCAGTCATCATGACAGTTTTATGAAATTTCTCAATGTCAGAAATTCCATTTTTGCTTGTCGTAATATTGAGAGTTACTCCTTCTGAATCTAGCCAGAGTTTGAGTGCAGTGCTCATGAAAGCGGAGTCTTTGTCGGCTTTTATCTCTATGGGTTTGCCCATATCGTTAAATATGCGTAAAATAGCTCTTTTGGTTTCAAGCCAATCTCTACTGTTTACTTCTATCAGGGAGGCGTATTTAGAATAAATGTCAATACATGATAGAAACTGTTTGTTATTTACTAAATAGAAGTCCATGACGTATTTGTCTCTGGGGTTGAAGGTTTCTGGAGTTGTTTCGAAGGCTAGTTTAGTATTTCTATGTTCTGTTTTGGCCATATTACAGATTTCGCACTCGTTTATAATATTTTGAATGAGTTTTTGATAGTCGGGATAGTAATAATGTTCTTTGAACAGAAGAATGAGTTTCTCTATTCCGGGGTGTAACAATTCTTTATGCGTTTTGAGAATGATCTCTTTAAACTGGGCGTATGTTTGAAGATCTATCAATTTACCGCTGGTTCGCATTGTTTTAGTGAGGTTATCTGGACTTATTATTTGGACATAAGCATTTTGGAAGATTTGGAAATCGGCCTCATTGGGGAAATAGATGACACTTTTTTTAGTGCAAAGATATTCTTTTATTAATTCTTTGGCAAGGGTATCTGTCATTTCTTTGTAACTTATTTTTATTCTTGTTTTATGAAAGTATTTTATTACTTGGACATCGTCGAAACTATCTTTTATAATTTCTAGCTGTCTGTTGTAATAGTTAAGGGGTCTTTCGGTTATGGGGATGTGACTTTGGCTGTCTTCTTGTGCACTATGCACAGTGGCTGCTGTGGAAAGGGAAACTGAATTTTCCTCACCTAGGAAGTTTTCTTGGATTTGAACTCTGGATAGGGCATCAGCTACGTGATTTTCTTTACCAGGTAGATACTGAATGTTGTAATCATATTCATTGAGTTTTATCTTCCATCTTTGCAGTTTCATATTAGGATCTTTCATGTTGTTTAACCAAACAAGTGGCCTATGATCACTTAATATGTCGAAATTTCTTCCGAATAAGTAGGACCTAAAATATTTTGTTGCCCAAACTATGGCTAATAGTTCCTTTTCTATTGCCGAATAATTGAGTTCATGCTCGTTTAGAGTTCTGCTTGCGTAACAAATGGGTCTATGTTCTTGGGATAATACAGCACCTATAGCTATATTACTCGCATCTGTGGTTAGTGAGAATTTTTTCTCAAAATTGGGATATATCAAAATAGGATCGGACGTGATGAGTATCTTAAGTTTCTCAAAAGCGGACACGTAATCACTATCGTTTATATCGATTGTTGCTCCTTTCTTTAGCTTTATTGTCATGGGTTTTGCTATTTTTGCAAAATTAGGGATGAACTTACGGTAAAATCCGCAGAGTCCAAGAAAAGACTTTATTCCTTTTGTGGTTTTAGGAATAGGAAAGTTGACAATTGCTTTTATTTTATTGGGGTTTGGTTTGATGCCATCCGTTGTGATAATGTGACCGAGAAATTCTGTTTCTTTCTTCAGAAATTCACATTTATCAAGTTGCAACTTTAGATTGGCTGATCGAAGCTTATCAAATACCCTTTTTAGTGATGTTATATGTTCTTCCAACGAAGTGGAGTAAACAATAATATCATCTAAATAGACTAAACAATCTTTGTAGATCAAATCTTCCAAGAGATTGTTCATGCAGCGTTGAAACGTTGCTGGTGCATTTTTTAGACCAAAGGGCATACGAGTATATTCGTAATGTCCATGTTTTGTCGAAAATGCTGTCTTGGGAATTGATTGCGGGTCCATTTGGATTTGATGGAAACCCTTAGCTAGATCGATAGTTGTGAAATATTGACAGCGTCCGAGCTTGTCTAATATTTCATCCATTAGTGGAATGGGGAATTTGTCGTCAATGGTTATCTCATTGAGACTGCGATAGTCTATGACTAATCGAAATTTTGCTTTGCCAGAAGCGTCACTTTTTTTGGGGACAATCCAAATTGGAGAACAATAAGGGGACTTAGATTTTCTAATTATCTTTTGTTCAATCATTTCGTTAATTTGTCTGTTGACTTCTAGGTCGAAAGCTTGGGGATACTTATAAGGTTTTTTGTAGATAGGGTCTTCGTGTTTTGTGTGAATAGAGTGTTTAATTGTACTCGTGAAGGTCAAATTTTCACCTTCTTTGTACTGAATATCACCATATTCAAGCAAGACATGCGAAAGTTGTTCCCATTCTTCTGCATTTAGATGTTCTAATCTAAATACATTGGACTCTCTTAACTCGTCGTCTAAGGCGTAGTTAGAGGAGGTTGCTAGAAGGGCTTCTTCTATGTAAGGGGTGTTTTGAGGGTTTTCCTCAATTTTAGAAGACTTGGGACACTCATTGGTAGTCTTGGACTCTTCTAATTTAGATAACTTGGGGCACTCATTGGTAACCTTGGACTTATCTAATTTTAAGTGGGATTTCCGCTTAAGTTTTCGGAGGGTTTTCTCCTTAGTTAGAGGGGTTTCCTCTGTTTTAGATGATTTAGGGCACTCATTGGTAGCCTTTGATTCATCTGTTTGGATGTGGTCGTACCACATTTTGAAGGGATAGCCATTTATAGTGACTGTTTGAGTTGAGTAATCGATTTGAGCATTAGTTGACTCTAAATAATTTCTTCCTAATAGCAAATCATATTTCTCAGAAAAGTTATGAATGTAGAAAGTTTGTTTATTAGGGCAAAGTTTGCTTGGGTGAAATGAAACGCTTTGGTTCAAAATTATGATGCCATTTATAGTATGGACTTTTACTTTTGAGGATTTAATAGGAAAGTTAAAGAAATTTTGCTTCATGATGTTAATAGACGAACCGGTGTCTATTAAACATTTGAAGGTTATGTTATTTAGTTTGATTTTTAAGAACGGGCTTCCTCTTCCTCTGAGTCGCTTTCCGTCTCCGAGGCTGGCTGAAGAAAATTTTCACCTGTGTCCATTTTATACTGGCCACTAGTACTTTCTCTTTGCCGTTTAACTGGAGGGTTTGGTGCACTATTATTCTGTTGTTGGTTATTTAAGGGGTTTTGGGCTCTACCATGGCTTAATTTCTGTTTGAACTCATTCATAACTTGCGGATTAGCTTCAGCAGGTTTAGAATGGGTGTTCTGATTCGACTTGCTTGCATTATGCGTAGCGTTGTTTGAGAAATTTTGATAGTTTCCCTTATTCTTAGAATTTTGTGGTGAATTTGAATTTGAGTTAGAATTATTCTGTGATTTTGTTCTATCATTGAAGACAGTTTCGTAAACGCCTTCTTGCTGTGCTACCTGTTTTAATTTCGACACAGTTGTTATATCATGCCTAGCTAGGGTCATAAACAATCTATCGGGTAATTTCCTCATTATAACGTCTTTGACCGTATTATTTAAAGCATTTGTGTAAAGTATTGTATTACTGACATTGTTTTCTAACATTAACTTATTGGAAATGACGAATGACTTAGTCTCTAGGTCCTCTACGAACTTACGGATACTTCCAGCGAAGGGGGTGTTATAAAGACGGCGAAGTAGTTCTTCACATGGTGTTTGTGTCTTATACTCGCTGATAAGAGCCTTCATCAAGTCCGGCCAAGTCCTGGCTCCAGATAACTGCGATACTCTCTGAGCATCTCCTGCCAACTGCATTTCGATTGCGCTGAAGCACACATGTTGTTGCCTGGTGTCCGTCGTTGGGTATAGTTGTAGTATGAATTCAATCCTTCGGATAAATGCACTGAGCTCCTGGGTACTTCCACTGAATGAAGGCACTTGTCTGATTTGACTCAAGGCCTGACTCAAGTGTGTTTCCGACAGTAGTTTAACTTGTTCCGTTGACGTCATTATATTTTGATATTATATTTTTTTTGAAGTTAGTTGAAGTGATAGAGTTTTTTGATTTTTGAAGTTTGTTGCAGTGATAGATTTTAGTGATTTGGTTTTTTCACTTTTGATAGAGTTTAATTATAGTTTTTGTTTTTACACTTTTATGGTTCGTTTGCAGTGAGTTGACTCGTTTATGTCAACTACCGACTCACGTAGTTCTTTGGCGGATTCTAAGTCTTCGTCGTATTACGATTCGGGTTCACTATAGCACCGATTTGCGTGGTCTAATCTTTTTAAAGGATAAGTCTTGGTCGTACAAGACTCCTTTGTCACTAGATTAGTTTTTGGAACGAGTCGCACGATTTTTACTTGAGAATCCTACCGGCTGCGCCAATTACGAATTCAGACCGAGGGTTAATTAAAAAAAAAAAAACACAAGTTGGTTTTTGTAATATTTAATTAACACTTTTATTTATTCAATTCTATCAAAAAGAACTGAAGCCTTTAGATTATCTCGGGGTTGGGATAATATACCTCTTATATTGAAGTTAGGCAGTGCTATCGCGGTTGATAGCGTACTCAGTATTGAACTAGCGCTTGGAGGCGCGCTCGAGTTTTTATAGGCAATTTGGCTTAGCCAAAGAGCGAAGATTTAAGAGAGTTTGAGTTTGTAAACTCTTGTTCTCGTGAGGAGAGAGAGATTCCCGAAAAATAGGGGTAACTGGAGAATCTTGAGACGAGTGCGTGGGAGCTAACTCGGATGGTTTGTTTTTATTATTTGGGCGCGCCAAGTGGTCGCCGTTAAATGATCGAAGATCGAATTCGAGTAGCCTAGGGGACGATTGTTATTGTCTCCGAATTTTTGGAGGACAATTGTTTATGTCCGGTAGATCTTTGGGAGACTAATCGTTTTGTCGTCGGATTTTATGATCTTTGTGAGAATAACGACCGAGGTTAATCGAAGGGCTTTTGTTCTGTGGTACAGTGGTGTAGTTTTACATTTTTATGCTTAGAGTAATTGGGGAGTTTTGTTTTACAATTATGTGTGCGTGTGTTTACAATTTATGTGTGTGGAAGGGGAGTAGTGTTTTACAGTTGAGTTTTGTGTAGTGTGGGTGTAGTGTAGAATGGATTTTTTTTAATTTTTTTAAAAAAACATACAATAACAAACTCCTTTTTCAAAAAAACGGTTGGAGAAGGGACATACATTTTTCCTTCTTTGGGAGGATCGTAGAAAAGGTGAAAATTTCCTGCTATTTCCTGCTTCACCTTATAATTTTCAACCTAACTTATTTTTACAGAAATTTGTATACTTTAGCCTAACTTAACATATTATTGGATAAAAGAGCGTGAGAGCCCTTCGTGACTCTCGCACTGTTTACGCCGATATGCTGCCTACTTTTAGGCGGCGAGTTTCGGCATAAACACATTTCATTAAAGATGGGCGTGTCGCTTCTATATGCACGATTGTTACAATTGTTGTAGTGTGAATACATCATGTTCTTCATATATAAAGTTGACACAAAATATAGCCCCTATAACGCGCTCGAAATCCAAAAATCCCTATTAAAATAAATTTAAAAAGAAAAAAAATGTTAATAACACTCAATCATCGGACTCAAAATTATTATAATGACTCTTATGATGACACAAACTACAGCAGGAACAGTCGAAATAAACCCTATTGAAAACAATCAGGGATTCATTCTATTTGAATCAGGAACTATACAACTCCCTATTACATTCATGCACCACTGTCTTACAGTCAATATAACAAAAATTGAAGAAACATATATCACTCTGATTAAAGAAAGCCAGCAATTTAATAACATAACACAAATAAATTACCTAACTGAAAAAATGAAAAGGGAAATGAACGGAATACGTATAACAAAACGCAATAAAGGAGGACTGTTCAACTTTGTAGGCTCTACTTACAAATACCTTTTCGGTACACTAGACGAAGTCGACAGACAAAATTTTGAACACCAAATTTCATCTCTATCCCAAAGCACCGTTCAGATTAGCAGTCTAAGTCACGTTATTGACAACCTTAATAACGGTATTCACATAATAAACACCCACTCAGAATCTATGAAAAAAGAACAAAAAATCTCCCTTTTAATATTTAATATCGAACACTTTACTGAGTATATTGAAGACATAGAAATGGGTTCACAATTAACCCGATTAGGATTATTCAATCCAAAACTTCTTAAGCACGATAACCTTGGCAACGTTATCATAAAAACTTCTGCGATTATAAGCATTTTTTTTTTTTTTTAATAATTGGCATTATTTATTGAATCTTCTCTTTTAACGAGACTTACAATAAGTTTATAAATCTTACTAGACTAACTTAATTAACAGATGCTGCGGCAACTGATTTAGGTTTATATGTCCCTAACTATATTTAAAGTTGGGTTGGCATGTCAGTTCGACGAAGGCGAGATTGGCTGGGCTGCCGTGTAAGGTCCCGCGCGAGGCTGTTTGGATGGGTGGATAGTTTAATGCGGTAATTTAACATTTGTTGTGCTATTTCATCTCTAACCGGCAATACAGTTAAGTCCCTCTGGATGTTTTCATTTCGAACATACCACGGTGCGGGCGTTTAGAAGCCAGTGAAGACTATTAGCTCTTAGGTTTAGGTGTGTTCTTTTAGCTTCAATGTGACTATGCCAGGTGAGTCGTCTATCAAGATGGCTTCCAAGGTATGTGACTTCATTTGCTTGCGGTATTACGGTGTTGTTCAGTCGGAGAGGAGGGCAATCTTGTCTGTTCAAGGTAAACGTAACATGCTTACTCTTTTGCTCGTTAACTTTTATTCGCCAGTCAGATAGCCATTTCTCAATAGTCACCAAGTGGAGGGCAAGTTGCATTGTTGCTTGCCGCGGGCATTTCGAGCGGCTGAGGATTGCAGTGTCATCTGCAAATGTTGATGTTGTTAGCAGTCTTGATGTCGGTAAATCTGCTGTGTATAGCACGTGTAGAGTTGGGCCCAGTACACTACCTTGAGGAACACCAGCTGGTAGAGGTACGATTTTAAGAGTTTGTGGGTGCATTTCAGGAGCATTAAATTAATTTTGTACATGTGGCCATCTAACCAGACTCTATCAAATGCTTGGGAGACATCCAGAAATATCCCTGTGCAGTACTCTCGGTGTTCGAATGTTTAAGACTCTTCAGGATTTTAGCAACTTCGTTTGGTCTACATTCAATGGGATCATGTCATCTGTTTGCTTCGGTAGCGCAAAGCTATTCGTTGCTGGGTTTAGTTGGAAGACTTTTTTAAGGTGCTCCGCAAAAGTGTTGGCTCTGTCTTTATCGGTACGAACCCAAGCACCAGCAGGGTTTTTTATTGGCATAATAGTCTCTATCGGTGGCCTCAGAGATGGGTGTGCTTTCCATAGCGGGTATTTTGTGCTCAATGGTGATAATTGTTCTATGTAGCTGAGTTGACAGCGATCTTTTTCATTGTTTAGTTCCTTTGAAAGTGTTCGAGTAGCATCTTTGAGCCTTTGTTTTGCATGTGGCGATCTGTAAGTTTGCCATTCTCTTCGTAAGCGACGTTTTTCCAGAACAAGCTGCTCGATTTGAACGTTTGTCTTGTTTTGTTTATAGTGTATATTACTAATTTTTGGGGTGGCGATGTGTGCTGGATTTGTTGTTGATCTGTGGTTGTAGTTCAACGTGCGAGCTGACATACTTTTTATACCCTTCGACCATTAAAAATGTTCAAAAAAGGGTAAACTATCTTTGTGCAAATGTATGTAACAGGCAGAAGGAGGCGTGGGAGACCCCACAAAGTATATATATTCTTGCTCAGGATCACTAGCCAAGTCGATTAAGCCATGTCTGTCTGTCTGTCCGGATGTCTGGATGTCTGGATGTCTGGCTGTCTGGATGTCTGGATGTCCAGATGAACACACAGATCTCAGCTATTATAAAAGCTAGATACACCAAATTTGGCATAGGTTTCTGTTGATCCGGAACAGGTGAAGTTTATTTCAAATGTTGGGTGCCACTCCCCCCGCCCACGCAAATCAATAATTTCATCTTTTAAGCTGATTTGCGAGCGACATATAAAAGACACAACATTCTGAAAAAGTTTCAATCCGATCGGACAACAAACACATAAGTTATTAAACAAAATCTTGTTTACTTTGATTTTGTATACAGACCAGCAAAGGAAAGAAAAGGAAAGAGAATGCGAGCGCGTAGCGCCATCTGTTGTTCTTCTTTTTTTTTCTACGCACACGCATTTTTTGCATTCAAACGCACACACACACATGCATACATTTTTGCTTCACCAATGAAATGATACACGCATCTACACGTATTCATACACAGACGCATATAATGGCTTACGTTACGATATTTCTATTAAGTAGAAGTATTGTACAATTATTGACTCTTTACGTTTCAAAAAGGTCGAAGGGTATCACACTGTCGCGTGCCGCTCGACTGTTGCTCTTGTAATATTTAAGCCAGTTGGTTCTATTTGATGTCAATCTGCAGGGACGCTCTTCGATGTCCGGGCTTTGGAGATATTTGAGGAGCACCGGTGAGTGATCAGATGACAGGTCCGAAAGAGATGCTGCGGCTATAGAACTACTTGGAATATTTTTTGTTATGGCAAAGTCAATCAAGTCTGGTATTTTTCTGGGATCCGTTGGCCAGTATGTTGGTGTGGCCGAGGAAACACAACTGAGCTTATTGCTCTCTTTTATAATTGCGTTATACAATTGTTTCCCTTTTGGATTAACAAGTCGGGAACCCAAGTATGGGTGCTTGGCATTGTAGTCGCCAGATGCAACGAATCGATCTCCTAGGGTATTGAAGAAATTCATAAATTGATCTTCAGATAGCGTGAAACGAGGAGGGCAATATACGGCAGCAATTGTTAAATGCCTATGACCGAAGTGTAGAATCAGCGATGTAGCTTGTAAATAGTTGGTGGCGAACTCGTTGTGAAAATTGTGCTTTATGCGGCTTCTTATTAGGACTCCAGTGCCACCATGTGCTTTACCATCTGGGAGATTTGTGCCGTAGAATAAGTAACCGTTTATTTGAAACTTGTACTTGTTTGTAAGATGTGACTCGGATATTAACATGACATCGATGTGATTATTGTTTAGGAATTGTGTTAGCTCAAGCTTGGGTCGTGAAACGCCGTTGGCATTCCATAGAGTTATACGTAGTGAGGTCATGATTATTTCGACTGTTGTGATACAAGCATCTGTATCAATAGACTTTGATTACGCATAAGATCTTCCATAGTTGTTCTCATAAATGGTATGAATTCCGACATGCTTTGTTGTAGAGTAACTGAAAATTCTCTAATAGTTTTTAGAGAAATCGAAACGATACGAAAAATTGTTTAAATAAAGAGACGCGGAGTTCGGCTTCAATAATTTAATTTCAAACGATTAGTTGGCTTCAGTGCACAATACGAGACTAAAATCTACTTTTTCAAATGAGAGTGGGCCACAGTCCGACCACACTCCCCGAATTCGCCGTCGGCATTTGCCGATCGTCTTCTCTTAATATCTTCACACTTCATGTGTTCTCTTACAAACTAGCTTAACTACTTATGTTATGTTGAGCTCCAACATTCCGGCCCCGTTGACGAGCTCCGGTCTTCAACAATTCGGGAGCAGTGCCAGCTTGTGAATTGGGCGCCTAATTGCGCCTGCTGGTGTTTTTAGTTCCACTACCCGAACCTTGCCGTCGTCCCCTGAGATTATGCGCGTTACGCGCCCGGTGATCCATCGTTGCGGGGGTGTGTTGTCGTCGTGCACCATAACGACCGCCCCTTCCGCCAGATTGGCCTCGCCTTTGGTCCACTGTGTTCGCTGCTGCAGACTGAGCAGGTAGTCTCTGGACCACTTGCGCCAGAAGTGCAGTCTGAGCGCCGACAACTGCTGCCACCGCTTCAAGTACGCGGGTCCTGGCTTGTTGCTCGACTCTTCTGGTCCTGATCCTTGCGGCAGCGCAAGCAAAGGCTGCCCGATGAGTAGGTGCCCCGGTGTTATGATTTCGCCATCGTTGGGATCGGTGCTGTCTATGAGCAGTGGTCTGGAGTTGAGCAACGCTTCGACGTCCACCAGATGCGTGCTCAACTCGTCCGGCGTTAGGTTCGCATTGCCCGCTCCTCGCACCAGCCTGTGCTTGGCGGCCTTCACCGCTGCTTCCCACAGTCCCCCGAAGTGCGGTGCTCGAGGGGGAATAAACTTCCAGTGCACCCCTCGCTCCGCTGCGTAACCGATCAGTCGCTCCTTGCTCTCCAGGAATGCCGTCTGCAGCTCCTTCAGCACGTTGCTCGCTCCCACGAAGTTGGTCGCATTGTCGCTGAACATCGTCTCGGGTAGTCCTCGCCTCCCAATGAACCTTTTAAAGACATTCAAGAAGGAATCAGTGGATAGGTCCGTGACAAGTTCCAAGTGAACTGCTTTTGAGGCGAAACAAATAAAAACGGCAACATACGTTTTTACAGGGGGTCTCCCCCTGATCCTATAGCTGACGTAAAATGGCCCACAAAAATATACACCAGAAACTCCAAAAGGGCGGCCTTCTCGGAGACGGTCGGCTGGCAAATTTCCCATTATTTGCCCCAATAATTTTGGCTTGTACCTGAAGCAGTGTACGCAGTTTCTCACAACTGAAGTACATAAGCTACGTGCATTCACCACCCAAACTTGCTGCCTTAATAAGCCAACTAGCACCATTGCACCTGCATGGTAGTGCCGAAGATGCAAGTCTTTGACAAAGAGTTGCGCAAAGGCAGAATCCTTTGTCAGTAAAAAGGGAAACTTAGCCTCGTATGAGAGAGGGCCATGTAATAAACGACCTCCTACCCGAATGAGTTCAAATTTCAGGCCATTATTTTCAAATTTGTCTACGAACGGATTTAGCGATTGAAGCATAGGTGCTAAGACTGCTGATTTTTCCATCAGTTTCAATTCATTCCTAAATGTACTTCTTTGTACTGCGCCGATTAATTTAAGGAATGAAATTTTCCTTTCTAATGCCGATACGACAAGAGAATCTGTTCTGAGCCGTTTGAAACAAAAGCGAAGTATATATGCTACTATTCGAATTAATTTGGCAAAATTGGAGTGACGATGTATCAACTCCACAAGACAATTATGCGGAACTTCCGCTAGTGTGCCAACCGTCACACCCTTTTTATCTTCCGAAGTTTTCAGGATTGACGCTATCTGGAACTGATGAAGTTGTGGCCATTGGTCCTTTTCTTCCATCAAAAAACTTGGCCCTTTAAACCACAACGAGTTTCCAATTTCGTTTATATCAGTTCCTCTAGATACCAGATCAGCAGGGTTGGCGTCTGTTGGAACATGACGCCAAACAACACCATTTGACAGCTCTTGGATTTCAGCAACTCTGTTTGCCACAAATGTACCCAACGTGCCAGACTCACGCTCTAACCAATATAGGGTAACCCGTGAATCTGACCAGAAATTCACGCTTTCGATGTTGAATTTTACCATGGTTGGAGAGATTTGATGCCACAGCTTGGCCAGCAAAAGTGCTGCGCATAGCTCTAGTCGAGGTATGGTTTTCACATTAAGTGGAGCTACCCTAGACTTTGCCGTAAGTAACGTAATGCCAACGTCTTGATTGTTGGCAGTTCGTACATATATGCAACATCCATATGCATAACTGGAGGCGTCTGCAAAACCATGAATTTGAACATGGTCATAGACTGAAAGACACACTTATCGAGGAATATGGATCTTATGCAAATCTCGCAATGTCATGGTAAACTTATGCCATGCTGTGTGAAGACTCATAGGAATGGTCTCATCCCAATCTATTTTGAGCTTCCACAACTCCTGCAGTAAAATTTTGGCCTTTGTTACAATCGGACACAGCAAACCGAGTGGGTCAAATAAACGAGAAGCTATGGACAACATATTACGTTTTGTTGGTTTTAGCGATGCGAAACTATCTACATCAAGATGGTATTTAAAAATATCCTCTTGAGGTTCCCAACGCATTCCAAGAGTTTTCACTGCACTCTGTTCCTCAATTTTGAGAGTAACTTCTTCGCTAGAGTCAGTGTTAGAAACTTGAATGCTGTGATTGGATGCCCACTTGGCTAGTGGAAAACCTCCTGACTCCAATATTTCACGAACTTCCTTGCACATTATGTTTAATTCTTTTACACTGTCTGCCCCTGCCAGCATATCATCTACATAAAAACATTTTTTGATCACATCTGATCCAATCGGATGTGATTGTGCATGTATGTCGGCAAGTTCAAACAGGCAGCGTATTGCCAGAAACGGTGCGGATGCTGTACCATATGTAACGGTATTCAACTTGTATGCCTGTATATTTTGTGAAGTGTTTTCTCTCCACAAAATCAGCTGGAACTTTCTGTCTTCTTCAGAGACATTTATCTGCCTGTACATTTTGGAAATGTCAGCAGTCACGGCATATTTATTTAATCGAAAATTGATCAAAGTTGAATACAGCTCCCTCTGAATTGTTGGCCCCACCATTAGTGTTTCATTAAGTGAAACAGCTGTTGACGTCTTGCTAGACGCGTCGAAAACTACACGAAGCTTGGTAGAGGTACTTTCAGGTCTAAGAACGCATTGATGAGGAATAAAGTAATGCTGTTCTAGAGGAGCAGACTTCAGAATGGACATGTGTCCTAAATCGAGATATTCTTTCATGAAGTCATGGTACATGTTTCGCAGGATTGCATCTTTTGATAATTTGCGCTCAAGTTGTAGAAAACGCCTTTCAGCAGTTTGAAAGGACAGGCCGAGAACCTTTGGATTGGTCTTGAAAGGAAGCTTGACTTCAAAGCGACCGGAAGATAACTGTTTGACAGTTTTCTTGAAATACAGCTCACACGCCTGTTGTTCAGCTGTTTGGCGAACAGCCTTCGACTCAATTGGACATTGATCCAATTCCCAGAAACGGGTGACTAAGGAGTCGAGAGAACAATTATTATTTTGAGCTATTGAACACCCACTGAACTGACGACGAGGTATTTGTTCAGTGTATTTTCCCGCTACTATCCAACCCAGCAGCGTCTTTTGCATAATGGGAAGTTCTGAACGTAATTTTATTTGTCCAACGCATAACAAGTCGTAAAACAATTCTGCGCCCAAGAGAATATCCACTTTACCAGGCCTATAAAACTCTGGATCTGCCAGATTAATATTCTTGGGTATTTTCCAACTTGATGTGGCAATTGACTGCCCAGGTTGAGTCGTGGAAATTGATTTTAAAACCCAACAGTCAGCGGAAAACGCATGTGAATTGAGACGCGATTGAATAGAGACGCATATCTTGTTCTTGCTATCGACTGTTGCACCACCAACCATTGAGATAGCTAGGGATGTTGGTTCCCGCTTGAGTCGTAGTAATTGAGCCATGCTTTCAGACATCAAGTTTTTTTGGGAGCCACTATGAAGTAATGCTCTGGCTGGATGCCACTGACCGAATCTATCTACTCTACATTTTGATGCTTTGCATTTTGAAACTATGTGCCCTGTGACCAGGCAATTGAGACATAACTTTTGGGCCTTGACGAATTCAAAACGCTGCATAACTGAGATGGCAGCAAACGACGGACAAGAATAAATGTTGTGCGTTTCCGATTTGCAAAATATGCACACAAGCGATGAAGTGCGTCCTCCTTCAGCACAAGCGAAGGACGATTTGGAATGTTGGGGTTTCTTGTGTTCAATTCGTGACTTTGTTTTGTCTCGAGTTGACTCTTCTGCTGACAAATACTGGTATCTCTTATTTAGTTGTCTAGCACAATCTTCCCAAGACGGCAGTGTATCATAATCCAGCTGCTCCTCAAAACGAGACTTGGTAGTATGGTCTACTTTCGCCATGACCATATGAATAATCATTGCGTTAGCAATATCTTTGTCGTTCCCCAACGACGACAACGACGCATATATAGCAGACACCGTATCTATTATCGATCTCAAGCTCGATGCAGACGGTTTTGTCATGCTAGGTATGTCGAATAACTGTGATACAGTGTCGAAGAATATAAGACATTTATTGTCATATACTGCATTGAGGCTTGCAATTGCCTTAGGATAGTTACAATCCGTCAACTGATACGGCTTAACTACTCCCAACGCCTCATCTGATAAACAAGACACCAGATGATTGAACTTCTCGACATTAGTTAGAGAAGTGTCATTGTGAACTAAGCTTTCGAAAAGGCACATAAAATTTCTATACTCCGAATGCTTGCCATTGAATGTTGGCAAACGCATTTTCGGCAGCTGCGAACGCTGGCTCGAACTTGCGGAGCAAATATGTTTAACCTCTGTTTCTGGCTTTATTGCATTTAGGTATAATGCCTTCGTGATGACACACAATTCTTCTAACTGCTCCCTATGTTCGTTAAGAGGGTTTAAATTGTCTAATTCGGCTTGAAGATTCATTGCCTTCTCTATATACCCTTCCAAAAGTTCTAATCTACACGTTAACTCTGTTCTGTCCGCAGAAGTTGCTTTGGTTTTTATTGCTAATTGCATACGAGCAATATCAGCACTCACCTTATCGTATCTTTGCAGACACAACGCGAGTTTTGCACTACCTTTAGAACTCGGCAATTTTTCGGTACATGGTTTCTCGGACTCAGACATTTTAAAGAATATATGTATACCTTACTCAAATAACGAAACTTTATAAGCTACCCTCGCAGCGATACTACCTACACAAGCCAATTAACTGGTCTGAACTATTACACGCATACACCCTTTGTGTTGTGTGCACAAACAACGAAATTTCCGAGAGATTCGGAACTAAAGAGCAGTTAATGTTGTAGGCAGCAATATAAATGCGGGGTGCGGGGAGCGAGAATATAATTACCAAACACACGCACTTAATGCAGTATGTAAGACGAACGAACGGGAAACAAACGATGAGAGATAACTAAAGATTTGCTGTAACTACGGTTGTAGGCAGCAATGCAAAACGCGGGGTGCGGGGTAATAAAATACCGCTGGCCAGAAATGCAAGCGAAAGCGAACACAAAAATTATGAGCTTATCTGTAAACCGGGGTCAACGAACGTCCAAAGTGAACGCGCCACAAGAAGATCAGTAATAATGCCAGAATATGTATTCAAGTAAATAAACGATGTTGCCGTTTGTTTATTTTAGTTTTAATATTTCTCTTGCAAGCAGGTTAGTACCATCAATTTAAAGAAATGCAACGTAAGGCCTTTTGTATTTTTTATTTTTTAATAATACTTTGTTTTTGGGGTTGGTTGCTCATATGTGCTCTTATGTTTAAATGTATGTATGTACAAATGTATCGATGTGTGTAGAAGCAATCACGTACACACGTATATTTATTTGCAGGTACACTGAGCCGCTTAGTACATGCAATTATGTACTCATATATTTATGTCGACAATTTCGTCGTTTCAAACAACAAGACTTGCTCAATTTTTGATACTAAATACCTGTAGGCTGTCTAGGGAATCTATAGACATAGAGCGACGACTGGCTTCCATTTATTGTCCAACGTTGACGACTTCTTTGGCGCACACCCCAGTTCAGCAACGTTCACTTTTTTTATTTTATTTAATTTACACACACGACGCGCGAAGCCAACTACTTCCGATATTATTTGATTAAATATTACCGAATCTCAAGTCCCTGCTCGGGCGCCAATGAAAATTCTCTAATAGTTTTTAGAGAAATCGAAACGATACGAAAAATTGTTTAAATAAAGAGACGCGGAGTTCGGCTTCAATAATTTAATTTCAACGATTAGTTGGCTTCAGTGCACAATACGAGACTAAAATCTACTTTTTCAAATGAGAGTGGGCCACAGTCCGACCACACTCCCCGAATTCGGCGTCGGCATTTGCCGATCGTCTTCTCTTAATATCTTCACACTTCATGTGTTCTCTTACAAACTAGCTTAACTACTTATGTTATGTTGAGCTCCAACAGTAACAATGATTCGATGTTGTTTTGCGACTGTCCGATTGGCGGATAAGCTTTTGGATAATGTTTTTCTGCGGGGGCGGAAGATGTTGTGGAAGCTGTGGTCGTTGGGCCTGATTTGAGTGCACTAGCAAATGAAACCTGTGGTCGGTCTGTTTGTGGAGAAGATTACATCAGGCGAGAATTTGGAGGGCATGATCGTATTTTGGATGCTTTTGGAACGTGCACTGGTCACTCTTTGGCTTAGCCGAATTTTCAGATCTTTGTACACAGGGCATCCTCTGTAGTTTGCTGTGTGGTTACCTCCACAGTTACTACACTTTTTCGCGTTAATATCCTGCTTATTTTGGGGGCATTTGTTAGAGCTGTGGGGCTCACCACAAGATACGCATACAGTAGTAAGTGTGCAATAAGACTTTGTATGGCCGTATTCTTGACAGTTTTCACATTGTACGGGTCCCTTGCGCTTATGCGGTTCCTCGACAGAGATTCGATGTACTTTTCGACTTTTCTTAAATGCCCAAGTGTCTGGTTCAAGTTCGATCTTGAAGAGAGGTTGTGGCTTTTTGTCTTTGTTGAAGATATTAATGGCTGATTTCACGTTAAAGCCCTGTTCTCTTAGAGCTTCCAAAACTTCGGCAGGATCTATTTCAGACTCAATACCCTTTATTACTACCTGCAGCCCTTTACTGCTGTTCAATTGATATGTATAGTAATTTTTTTTCTCTTGATTGAGATATTGCATGAGCGCTGGGTAATTTTGTTCTGTTTTTACTTGAACCTTAGTCTCATGAATCTTCCCTTTAGTTAGTGGAATGATGTGGAAGCTGTCCTTTCCAATAACGTCTAGTATTTTATTCACTAGGGCGTTTGAACTCTTTTCTCTGATAAATATTGGATGCGGCTTTGGATTATACTTTCTAGGTTATACAGAGTTAGGTAGATCATCTGATTTATCGGCCAAAATGGCAAATCGATTTTGATTATTGGGCATATCAGTTTTCTGCCTGGAGTTGGTCAGTTTATTTTTACTGGTTCCCTATATTGGATTTTTGTGGACTTAGCTTACGCTTAATTTTTATGTATCGGTCTATACCAGTCTGTATAGTTGCAATATTTTTTGATACGGCCGCAGTGGGCAATAAATTTTTTTTTGGTACTTGTTCAGCAGAGGTAGTTGTTCTTGGGGTAGTTTTATCAGTTATTGCAGAGCAGGAAAGCGCTTTGACGCTTACTAGTCCATCACAATCTTTAATTGAATCGGGTGTTCTTGACCGCACTATATCACCGTCTATGGTGGTTTCTGGCTTTTGTTGTTGTTCGGGCTCCATGGCCTTGAAAGAAAAATAAGCGTTATTTCTCTCTAGAGAGAGCCGCCGCTCGTCTTGCTCACGCTGGCGCTGTGCCCGAATTTCGTTTTGACTCATTGTGTTGGCAGATAGTTTTTCCAATTAACTTTCCGCCTGGAAGTATGCAATATTGGCGCTGATGGGCGCTGTTGATTTAACAGAGCAACAGTGCCAATTGAGTCGCTGGTAAACTTCTGATCTTATGCAGCACTGCAGAACAGCTGTTTAGTAGACAGAAGCGACAATGGAATTGCTTTTGTTTATGTACTCCAATAAGGAATAAAAGAAAATAAAAAGGGCGCCAAAACAGGCCCGCGCGTCCACCACGACTACCCCTCCAGAGGGGGAACCGCCGATCCAAAATATGGGCAACGGATATCGAGACAGTCACGCACAGTAAGCCTACTTAACACCTCGAGATCACGATTCAGAAAACGAATTGCTATTTCACCGCTCCAACGACCGTGTAAGTGATTACTTAGTGAATTGGAGGGAACACGACACGAAAACACATCCAAACCGCTCGCTGGTTGAAATCGTATAAGCATTTAATAAATATAAAAAAAAATTAAACATATTAAATCTATTGCGCAGCTTCTCATGACACACTTGCCATCCTGCTCATTCGCACACACCGCAAATATCCAGTCCAGTCTCGCCCACACACTTCTTCCTATGATGCACACAGAACGAACCAACGGAACAGGCAACACGCCGAACACCTGGTCACGGGTCACACTCAGTGAGAGAATTTACAGTTAGTCCTCTTACCGACTCTCGGTGATATAAAGAACACAAGAAAGCAATGACGGTTGTTCTGTTTTCTTTATTCTTCCTTACCACAATCCAGATACATTCAACATTCATGCTGCTGTATTAAACTCGTATAATGCTACCAATGCTCCGACATATATATGTATATAACATACATACATTAACATACTCTTTGTTCAAAAAAACGGTTGGAGAAGGTACATACATTTATCCTTCTTTGGGAGGATCGTAGAAAAGGTGAAAATTTCCTGCTATTTCCTGCTTCACCTTATAATATTCAACCTAACTTATTTTTACAGAAATTTGTATACTTTAGCCTAACTTAACATATTATTGTATAAAAGAGCGTGAGAGCCCTTCGTGACTCTCGCACTGTTTACGCCGATATGCTGCCTACTTTAAGGCGGCGAGTTTCGGCAAAACACATTTCATTAAAGATGGGCGTGTCGCTTCTATATGCACGATTGTTACAATTGTTGTAGTGTGAATACATCATGTTCTTCATATATAAATTAAAATCTAAATATAACACTTTTGGCGCAAACAGTACGTATACTCAAAATTTGCTTTGCTTATTAAAACAAACAGTAGAGATTGGTTAGAGGCAAAACGAACTTTTACTTGATTTTTAAACGATATGGTAAAACCACAGAAATTTAAAGCAGACAAAGATTTTGCGTTTATAAGCATTTGATATATAAAAAAAAATTAAACATATTAATATATCTTAGCACAAGTAGAACAGGAATAGCAGACATACAACGCCTTCATAGAACCATATATGAAAATATCAGAGTTATCAGTACCAAGAACAATAGAAAAAAAAAGATACACGAATGGAGACCATTTTATATATATACAACCACCAGACTAAACATAACACAATCTCGAAAAGATACCTGCTTAAATCTTTGTTCACGTAGGCAAATCTACTTTACGAAAATAAAATCAAACAACTTAACAAAAAACTACAGTATGTCGTGTACATCCCTGGTCTTTCATTAAGATATAGATATTAACGTTGATTAAGTCTTTAGTGACTAGCTTAGCCCTCTATGGACTTACTACCGAACAATTAATATCGATTAAAGAAAAAGTTGAGCTTGACCATAACTAAGCCCTTGGTCCATCTCTTTTTCTCGTCTGATGCCAAGCCATCGTGACCTGCCTCTACACACTACAAAGGAAAAAAATTTATATTCTTAACTTTTTGAGGCCATCATAAACAGGAATTAAACAAGTATTGCTGGTTTTAGTACAGAGTAAGTAGGATGTTAGTAGCAGATACTTGTTGTTGGGCAAGACCTAATAATTTCCTTTACGAAAATAAAATCAAACAACTTAACAAAAAACTACAGTATGTCGTGTACATCCCTGGTCTTTCATTAAGATATAGATATTAACGTTGATTAAGTCTTTAGTGACTAGCTTAGCCCTCTATGGACTTACTACCGAACAATTAATATCGATTAAAGAAAAAGTTGAGCTTGACCATAACTAAGCCCTTGGTCCATCTCTTTTTCTCGTCTACACACTACAAAGGAAAAAAATTTATATTCTTAACTTTTTGAGGCCATCATAAACAGGAATTAAACAAGTATTGCTGGTTTTAGTACAGAGTAAGTAGGATGTTAGTAGCAGATACTTGTTGTTGGGCAAGACCTAATAATTTCCTTGTTTTCTTTCTTCTTGAATAGCCTAACGGAGCACCCTAGCGGCATTTTGACTATATTTTTAACGCTGCCACTGGCTCAAGACAGCGCGTGCTTGAGTCAGGCTAATCGCCCTGCGTCATCAATTGGATAAATTTAATAAATAATAAAAAACGTTGCACTCTGCACGAGGTGTGCCAGCGCGCCATAATTTTGTGTTACAAATTCTTATGTTGTCCCCCTTGGCGGAATTAAAATTTGTTTATTTCTGCAAGCACACACAAGCGTACATTGTTGGCCGGCTGAAGTGCTACTCAGCTATATCATTCAACAATTCATCATCTTTAACGACATCGACACCTTTGGGGCGTGGAATAGTTTATTTAAGTTTTAAAAATATAAACACATGACACACACACATCAAATCATGTAAAAATCAATCTCGCACACACACATCAAATCATATAAAAATCAGTGGCGCACAAACACATCAAATCATGTAAAAAGATCAAAGTCACGTACACACACTGATTTAAATTTAAAACATTATAAAATCAGTGTAAATTCACACACACACACACCTCACAAAAACCAAAAAAAATTAGTAAATTCATTCAATACTTAAAGAAAGGAAAATAAAAATTAGAAATTAATAGAAACATGAGTTCTTAGAAATTTAAAATAAAATTTAATATGAGTATTAAAATGAATTAAATTTGGTTTTTAATTTCTAAGCATCCACATTACATATTGATACTTGAAATTCTTGATTGTTATAAATTTGCTCAAACACTTTCGAAGTCAATTCGATCAAGGCAGCGTGCTTAACTGATCATACAAAAAGAATTTAAATATAGAAAAGGAATATATATAAGCTCCTTTACTGTGAATTGTTAATTATGTGTGCGCCAAAAATACTGTTATTTAAAAAAAAAAAATAAATAAATAAAACAGCAGCAAACACCGTACATCAACTTGGTAGCAAGGGTCTTGTCGGGGTAAGTGAGAGAAAATTATATTGCACACGAAATAATTTGATAAAATTAATTAATGAGCTTGCATATCAGCCGATTTGTTTAGGGATTTCCTATAGCAGCCTCGTCATCATTTGAATGACGTCCGTAAATTTATAATATGTATCATCGATCTGAAAAAGGCAACGGGACTAAAAATTTTTTTGGTAAAGCTAGTAATTGTTCTCTATATATATTAACACCTTTTCTTGTCATCGAACCACACCAAGCGAATGATAAATAGCCGCATACAGGATCCCCCCTGACTAGAGAAAGATACACTAGCGGTTGCATAGCAGATGCATGTATGAAGATTGTACATACGTATATTATATATGTATGTATAATACTCATGTAAACATGCTGACTGTTTGTTTGTATTTGATCATTAAGTACAACCATTATTTAAATTAACAATTGTAAATTAAATTTATGCAACTTGTTAAGCAACACCAAACATTTATACAATTAAAAAAATGGAGCCCAACGTGAAGGCGCTACACGTATATATTTATTTTTCATGAAAAAAATTGCGCTCCCACTAACGTGGGGCCACTATGCGTGTAAAAACATAACATCTTTAATTGCGCATGGAATTATATTTTATAACAAAATAGCGCCTCAACAAGAGGTTTAGATACGGCCATCTTTGCAATAAATGACGAAACGGCTAATCTAAGCTTAAAAATACTCTGAATAACAGCGATATATGCTAGCTTCGGTCTGTGACTTTCACACGAGTTGTGAGGGTCTATGATTAGAATATGACTGTAGACGAAATGAGTTTTCAGTCATCCATCAGAAGTCTTTTGATTCTATTGTGTGATAAACTTGAATCTCACAACAAAAAGACTCAAAGGAAGAGTCAGTTAAAATAAACATATTAAAAAAATATACAACACTCATCCCTCATGCGAACGAAAAAAGCTAGTATCGGTGAAGAAAATACATAAGGTATGGGATTTATAGAAATAACTGAGAGGAATTGTATTTCCTTTGGCAAGTCCGAAGAATAACCCTGAGCACCTTTCATAAGATTCGTATGCTCCTATGTAATTTCTTGAAATAGCAACACCTACTGGTAACTCCATAGTACCAACGGAAATTCGATGCGTGAAAGTTGCATATGACCTAAAAGGAAGAGGAGATATGCTAATTACAAGGCTAAATTCTATATATATCGTGATACTTCGTGGGTTGAGGTTTGGATGGAGAATGAATCCTTGCAATATATTTCTTCCGAATAACTCAGCGAAAGTCAGTCTTGACATCTTGTGCAAAAGGATATATGATTGCGCTCTTAGAGATGCACAATGGTAAATTGGAATATGTGAGTGTTGAGATGCGGCATTAAATCCTTTCCTGGAGTCTGCTTACGAACACGTATACATAATTCAAAACCAATCACTTATACAGAACAAAAAAAGTCAAAGGCAAACTGGTCTGTATACATAATTAGGCCCATGAGTAGTTCAAAGACACTTAATACTTATGAAATCTAAAGAAATTTTAACAAATAAATAATCAAACCAATCATAACATAAATCAAAAATTACATAAATAAATAAACCTTTATTACTTTTAATAATACATGTGTTGAAGGTGTCGATGATCTCTTGTGTATCCCGATATTATTTTCTTTTGTAAATAACTTTTGTTCAACCAAACATGCACACAGCCTTAAAACCGATTTATTGGTGCAAGAACCACAGGAACCAAGAGATCCCCAAATGCTGTAACAACTGAATGTGGTCATGTGTTTTACCGCGATTGCTTACACAATCATATTAGAGACACCCCGAAGTGTGGCCGACAGCCGTCAGAGACAGCAAGGGGAATCAAATGTAACCACAGCTTTGGCTGAGGTACGTGCCGTCCTTGCTGCTACTGATGGAAGTGCGGCTATACTCCACGCGAGTGCGGCTGGAAGCAGGCCCCTAGCACGGTCCTGACTCTGCTAGGGGTGCTGACTAATTGTAGTCGGGCGAAGATCGTGAATCTATAAATCACCCCCATCCAAGGCGAACAGCATACGCTAATGGATGCATGGCGGGGGGGTAGCCCAGTCTCTAGTATGTGCACTCTGGATACCTGTCGCCCTCCAGTTTCAATTAGACCAAGGCACGCGGGCTATGTCGTGGGTGACCTTCCCTTCCCGCCTACTCGTGGGACCAAATTCATGGATCTTATTAAAACAATAAACAAGCCTGATGCGGCTTCGAAAGCATCAATCCAGGTCAGCACTGCAGCCATTGGACTGCTGGCTTCCACCCCCAATACTACGGGTCTCGACCCTAGTACCCCTGGGGACTCGGACAGGCCACGAACTCCCTTGGACATTGAGTTCGGTACGCCTTCGTCAAAATGAAAACCCGCGAGAAGAAGCTCTTCAAAGCTGCACTCCCAAAGGGTTCGAGCAGAGCAAAGGCTCTTGCAATCGCCACTGCGCCACCCGCGGAAACCAAGGCTAAGCGGATGCGTGGTGGCGAAACGCTCCCCGAACCCCAAGAGTCTTCAAAGAAGCCCAAAAAGACTCATGTGGAGTCCACAGAGCCAGTCTTCAGCCAAGTGGCAAGCAAAGTGAAATTGGGCTTCATTTCGGCTGACCCCACTAAACCTCTTACACCGGAGCATATGACCACGGTGCAAGACAGCATCCTTAAGGCGATGAGGCTGCCTTTCACATCGGAAGTCGGTCAAGGTTTCGAAGGTTGTATACCCCGAAATAAATGGCTGCTCCTTCTGTGCGAAAACAGCAGCACTGCCAATTGGGTCAGGGAAGCTTTTGGACATATCAAGTCCATCAGCGGCCTTGATATAAAACTGTTGGAGGAAGCTGAGTTCCCAAGAGCTCACCTCATTAGAGGTTACTTCCCCAACAGCGCTCAATTCACACCCGCCGACATTGTGGAATACTTGGGTATGCAAAATCGTGAGCTCGCAACGGAGCTGTGGCGGGTAGTGCAACACAGCCTTAACGTCAATACGACACATCTCGCGATGATGGTCGACGAGAAGTCGTATAAATCTCTGACGGAGCTTAAGGGTAACGTGAAATTCCGCTTTGGCCGAGTTAAACTTATACTTAAAACCTACGCCGTCAAGGCCTCCCCCACCCCTGCCCTATCCCCTTCCTCTTCTCAAACCCCACCTCCTGTCAACGTTCCTCTAGCGGCGGTAACGGTGGACTCCACTGGCGTGACTGCAGTGGCTAACGCTCCGGTGGGGCCTACCAGCGCCGTAGCTGCAGTGTCGCCGACAAAACCCATCCCCGAACCCCAGTCATAGTGGTGACTGCCCCCAAAACCACAGCGCACCGTACGAAGCCGGTCGTTGGCAGCGGACGCCCCGTCATCCATCCAAGGCCCACCACCAGCACAGTGCGGAAACCCCCCGCAAGGGCTCCTCCGGCGACCGTGGTCGCAAAGCGACCTTCCCCGAGCGGTTCCTCCAGACTGCCGAAGGGCATCCGAGGCAACGACTCTCGGGGGGGCAAGGCATCTAACCTTGTTAAAAAGGCCCTGAAGGAGAATGCCGAGCGCCATTAAGGTGCTCCAGGCGAACCTGCACCACGCCAGAGGAGCGTCTGCCAGGCTGTGCAGAGTCGTCTGCGAGGAAGCAATCAACCTGGCTCTCGTCCAAGAGCCATGGTTGATCGGTGGCCACCTCCGTGGACTATCATGCGGATCATGTAAGTTAATATATGACCGCATGGGCGGTGCCCCTCCCACTGCTATTGTTGTAAATAACAACGTGAGAAACTTCCCAATACCAAATTTCATACACAGAGACCTGGTGGCAACGGCTATTGAGGAAGCCACGGATAAGGGTGTCCGGGAGGTTGTGATCGCCTCTGCCTACTTTCCGGGCGACGTGGATGACGTTCCCCTCACAGAGGTTCAGGGAAGAGGTTTTGGACCTTACTCTAGTCAGTAACTTTACTGGGAACTCACTGGTGAACTGGCGGATCACAGACAAAGCCACCTTGTCGGACCATCAGCACATCAGGTTCGACCTAACTGGCCAAGTCGAGATCCGTCAGAAATCCTTCTGTCCCAAAAAGACCAATTGGGAACTTTTTAAAGCCTCTATGGCTTTCAAAGCAGACTTGTTGATCAGCAACCCAAATTCTATCAGTGAGATAGAATTTGCTGCCAACCTGCTTCAAGATGTGCTAATCACATCCTTCGAGGACAGCTCTGTTCGGAAGACCTTAAAGGTCAACTGAAAAGTTCCATGGTGGAACGAGGAACTATCCGTACAAAGAGGTTAAGGTTAGAAGCCTATTCAACAGGGCCAAAGCTAACCGCGTCAGTTGGGACGTCTATAGGGACGCATTAACTAAGTATAATTAAAACATTAGACGTGCCAAATGTGATACATGGCGCAACTACTGTGGTAGCATTGCCGGAGGCAGCGAGATTGCGCAAAGTATTAGCTAAAGGGTCGTCTAATGGTATAGGGTTTCTTAAAAGAGCAGACGGCTCTTTCACCCAAGATCGCAGGGAAGCACTTGATCTTCTGCTTCAAGTCCACTTCCGAGGTTCGGTGGCGAACCCAGATCTATCTAGTCAAGATGACGCCACCATGTCACCGGACTCACGTGGACCCAGTTTATCGGGAACCATCTTCGACCCTGAAAAGGTCAAATGGGCTGTTGATTCCTTCGATTCCTTTAAAACCCCAAGGGGCGATCAAATCTTTCCAGCGCTTCTACAAAACATTCTGGATCACATTCTCGATCCGTTGGTCGGCCTTTTTAGAGGTCTCCCGCCACAAACAAGTAGGTAAAATCAAAGGAGCCCTCGCATCCAAGAAGATTGCTCTGTGCTCTTTTCTTGATATAGAGGGTGCTTTTGACAATACCGGCTACGGCTCTATTTCTCGTGCGCTAGAGCGCAGGAATATCGCCCGTGCCTTAATACGATGGATTGAGGCTATGCTCAAACACCGGATTATTTCCTCTACCTAGGACACCACGACCGCTTTTATCAGTGCGGTTAAAGGATATCTTAAGGGAAGGGTCTGTAGTATGCATGTTGAAACATCTTTGACCGAGTATCCCTACGTATTACTTGGGCTTTTAGTCGAAAAGGAAATTCAACTTGTGTATGACTGACTAGGCTTCGTGCACTTCTTGCTCCGAGCTTTCTGCTCGCCGGATGGGGGGGTTCTTTCCTAATCTCGTCTTACGGCGTCATAAAATCAAAATTTAAGTGCACTCCTGCTGCTCTAACTAAATTATATAAAAAGTTTTGTGTAAGTCGGTTGGATCAATGTACTGGGTTATGGACAACTAATTTCGGAATAGGGTTATTGGGATGCACTATTTGTTGCATTTGCTCCCTTCTTTACCCACCCTGCCTTTGTGACGCTGTTGTATAGCTTGGGTCACCCCTAGTATAACCTATATATTATTTACTGCGGCTTCTGAACTACTGCATACCTATTGTTCCGGCGACGAACTATAAGAGACGATTAGGCGTGAATAGTGGGATTCATGATGTTTACAGAATTCATTTATTGTAAAGGTTAAATTCAATCTCAAAATTAAACATGTTGTAGGTTTCACTAATTTTTCTAAGAGCTTTAAAATAAAAGGATGATGACTGTGAAGATTCCTCATGCGCACATTTTTACAATATTTAAGCTTTATATAGGAAATTCAAATTAATGAATACTATTGTTTAAAGATAATTCCAAATAAACGAAAGATACGACATTTTTCGGCAGTGCCATGTCACCTGGGCGTGCGTTGCACGTCGATCGAAGTCTTCGCTGAGCGCTATAACGCTGTACGCAACAAGGTTAGGTGCGGTCACACGGTGCGAAACAGTCTAGCGTCGTGATCCAGGAACGAAATGGTTGTCACTGTAGAATTCGCAACAATTAGTTTATAAAACTATATGTAAACGGACACAAATATTACTGTTTTCCTTTTTCTTTCTTTTGGTATGGTATTTTGCACACTGGCTATTATATGGATATGATTCGAACTCCAGGGCGCCTTTGGCATATATTTTTGTATTGCCGGCGTGAGTTAATTTTAATTTATAACGAGAATTTGTGGGCTTACAATTTATTTTGCCACTTGTATTTCGTTTTTCGGTAATTTTAATTAATATGGCTGTGTGAGCGTCACTTCGGAGCCAATTACTGTACAGAAATGCGCGTTCAGCGTCTATTTAAAGACGAAAGGTGGCGCTGCCGAAAATTTTCGAGGCAACTCTAACTGCATTAGCTAACTGTTAAATGGTGTGATATTTTTGATTCTCTTTTGGGACCATTCTTCTGCGATAGAAATTGAGAGCGCTGTTCCACCTAACAGCTGTTTTGAATTCGCCCTCTGTTAACTCTAAACAGAAAGTGTGCGAAAGAGTTCCAACGGCTGACAATCAACTTTGGCAAATTTCTGGCGTAAACAGAGTCACCAGGCTTGAGCTGAACTGATCTGCTGCGTAGATTATTACTTCGCGCGTTATCATCATGTGTGTCTGCTACTTTATCTTTTGCTTTGGCGCGTGCCAACTGCAATACATCGGCCCGTGTCAAATGCACATCGTCAGCCAATGCGTTCAGTTTGCGTAACAAGTCATAGTCTTTACCATTACATATCATGTTTTGACCGAAACAGAGGTAATAGGGAGAGAATCCTGTACTGCGATGGATAGTAGATCTATATGAACCGCTGATTTCATTCAGATGCATATCCCATTGGGCATGATCTTTTCCTTTTTTCATGATTGGTTTGTGCAAGGACACAACCAAGTCCATATTGACTCGCGTCGCTTAGTAATAAAAAGGATTTAGAAAAATCGGGGGTACTTAAAATAGGTGCAGTAGTTAGCTTTTCTTTGAGATTTGAAAACGCGTTGTCAGCTTCATCGCTCCAACAGTACTTGTTGTTTTTTCTTAACAAATCGGTAAGAGGCATTGAGAGAGTGGCGTATCCGTCGATGAATCGGCGATACCAACCGCACAGTCCCAAAAATCTCCGCAGTTGTTTCACTGTAGATGGTATCGGAAACTGTTTGATTGCAATTACCTTGCCTGGGTCAGTTTTAATTTGCCCATCGCCTATTATAAATACTTAATTTCTTTCATACAGAATTTCGATTTAGCGATATTTATAGTAAGATTGGCATGGCGGAGATAGGTTGCTATTTCGCTTGAAAGTGACATTTGTGAACAGAATTAACAAGTCATCTAGGTATACAAATACTCTAGTACGAAGATAAGCTGGTATAACTTGATCCATTAAACGGCAAAGAGTCTGTGCCGCATTACAAAGTCCAAAAGGCATAACCTTGTATTGATAAAGTGGATGATTCGGTACAGTAAATGCCGTATACTGCCGTGACTTTTCTTCTAATGGTATCTGCCAAAAAGCGTGCTTCATGTCCAACCCTGTATTATAGCGGGCTGAAGGAAGACGACTTAAGAGTGGATATGCATCTTTCCGTGTCTGCTTGTTCACCTCGCGTGAATTGAGACACAATCGAGTTTTGCTTCCTTTTTGTACTAAAACACAATTGCTGCTCCATGGACTTTTCGATTCTTCGATGACATCCATGGCCAACATATTATCTACCTCAGCGAACATGTGTTTTTCTCTAGCCGGTGAAACGGGCCAGTGTCGTAGTTTTATGGGCTTGGATTCCCCTACATCGATACTGTGTTCGATAACATGTGTTCGCCCTAGTCCTTCTTTCACATACGAGGGAAGTTTTTGAATGACTAAGTCTAATTTTCGGTGGATCATCTAAAATGTTGTCTTTTCCGACATCTAGTTCTGATATGCTGTTAGAAGTTCTCATGACATTCTTAAGGAGGCCGAAATCGCGCCAAATATCAATTCCAAAATAGACATCTTGTTTCAGGTCGGGAATAATATAAAATTCGATTGTCTTGCTCCTGCCTTGATATTTGACATTAGTTGTTAGCTTACCTAGGACTGGACATTCTGCGTTGTTGGCTGTTCTAATACGACCGGAGCATCTTTTTGTTTTCGGGTGCATTAACAGTTCAGTGGCAGCTTTGCCTCCGAGACAGCAAAGGGTTGCACCTGAATCAAGAAGAGCTATGTATTCCTTATCTTCTATATTTATTTCGGTGTACAAACGGTTGTCTGAATTGGTAAATATAGACGCTACTAGCATTTTACGACACGAGCGAATTTTCTTCCAAAATTCTCGCATGCGTAATGTGGAACGACTGGTTTTATGTTTTCTGTCTAAGCTGTCAATTTTACCAAATATACGTTGTCGTGCTGACAAGTAATTTGCATATCGAACATGAAAAGGTAGACGTCTGTATGATAGTGTTTGGTCTTTATTATCAGAATATTTTTGGGGAGTCAGACTTCGTGATGGAGTTTCAGTCTGAATTACGTTATTAAATTTTAGTTGTCCGGATGCGCCGGGATCTTCCGCGCATCCGGCACATGGTTTTCCGAAGGATTGCATACTAGGCAGTTTGGCTTGTAAGTGTCTTTCTTACCACAGCCGTAACAAAAAATAGAACGTGGCTCGAAACAAACGTCATATCGATGCCCAGATTTGCCACAATTTCAACATTTGATGCTTTTGTGCTGCATGGCTGCTATTTCCGAAGTATCATCTAGCTCGGAAACAAATGGTCTATTAAACCTAGGTGCATGTGTTCTGTTCTGCTTACAGAATTGCTCATGCGTACGAATTTCTTCTCGTAGTCCAGCTAAAGTTAGTATATTCAAGTGCATTAACTCGTAGCGAAGAGATGGTTTGGAATGCCGAATTAAGAGTCGCACTAGAGATTCTTCTTGAATGGGATTTCTTAAACGAACAACAAGTTTCTCGACTTCAAATTGAAATTCTTCAAAAGATTCTTTTTCACCTTGTCGCCTGGAGTTTATGGATTCCCAAATATCCATATCTGTTTCTATGTCCTCAAATTTCTTCCTAAATTCTACCCAAAATGTATTCCAAGTAAAATGTGGATATGTTTTGTGGAATTTCCGACATTGTGGAATACTTGGGTAAGCAAAATCGTGAGCTCGCAACGGAGCTGTGGAGGGTAGTGCAACACAGCCTTAACGTCAATACGACACATCTCGCGATGATGGTCGACGAGAAGTCGTATAAATCTCTGACGGAGCTTAAGGGTAACGTGAAATTCCGCTTTGGCCGAGTTAAACTTATCCTTAAGACCTACGCCGTCAAGGCCTCCCCCACCCCTGCCCTATCCCCTTCCCCTTCTCAAACCCCACCTCCTGTCAACGTTCCTCTAGCGGCGGTAACGGTGGACTTCACTGGCGTGACTGCAGTGGCTAACGCTCCGGTGGGGCCTACCAGCGCCGTAGCTGCAGTGTCGCCGACAAAACCCATCCCCGAACCCCAGTCATAGTGGTGACTGCCCCCAAAACCACAGCGCACCGTACGAAGCCGGTCGTTGGCAGCGGACGCCCCGTCATTCATCCAAGGCCCACCACCAGCACAGTGCGGAAACCCCCCAAGGGCTCCTCCGGCGACCGTGGTCGCAAGGCGACCTTCCCCGAGCGGTTCCTCCAGACTGCCGAAGGGCATCCGAGGCAACGACTCTCGGGGGGGCAAGGCAGCTAACCTTGTTAAAAAGGCCCTGAAGGAGAATGCCGAGCGCCATTAAGGTGCTCCAGGCGAACCTGCACCACGCCAGAGGAGCGTCTGCCACGCTGTGCAGAGTCGTCTGCGAGGAAGCAATCAACCTGGCTCTCGTCCAAGAGCCATGGTTGATCGGTGGCCACCTCCGTGGACTATCATGCGGATCATGTAAGTTAATATATGACCGCATGGGCGGTGCCCCTCCCACTGCTATTGTTGTAAATAACAACGTGAGAAACTTCCCAATACCAAATTTCATACACAGAGACCTGGTGGCAACGGCTATTGAGGAAGCCACGGATAAGGGTGTCCGGGAGGTTGTGATCGCCTCTGCCTACTTTCCGGGCGACGTGGATGACGTTCCCCTCACAGAGGTTCAGGGAAGAGGTTTTGGACATTACTCTAGTCAGTAACTTTACTGGGAACTCACTGGTGAACTGGCGGATCACAGACAAAGCCACCTTGTCGGACCATCAGCACATCAGGTTCGACCTAACTGGCCAAGTCGAGATCCGTCAGAAATCCTTCTGTCCCAAAAAGACCAATTGGGAACTTTTTAAAGCCTCTATGGCTTTCAAAGCAGACTTGTTGATCAGCAACCCAAATTCTATCAGTGAGATAGAATTTGCTGCCAACCTGCTTCAAGATGTGCTAATCACATCCTTCGAGGACAGCTCTGTTCGGAAGACCTTAAAGGTCAACTGAAAAGTTCCATGGTGGAACGAGGAACTATCCGTACAAAGAGGGAAGATCGCAGGGAAGCACTTGATCTTCTGCTTCAAGTCCACTTCCGAGGTTCGGTGGCGAACCCAGATCTATCTAGTCAAGATGACGCCACCATGTCACCGGACTCACGTGGACCCAGTTTATCGGGAACCATCTTCGACCCTGAAGAGGTCAAATGGGCTGTTGATTCCTTCGATTCCTTTAAAACCCCAAGGGGCGATCAAATCTTTCCAGCGCTTCTACAAAACATTCTGGATCACATTCTCGATCCGTTGGTCGGCCTTTTTAGAGGTCTCCCGCCACAAACAAGTAGGTAAAATCAAAGGAGCCCTCGCATCCAAGAAGATTGCTCTGTGCTCTTTTCTTGATATAGATGGTGCTTTTGATAATACCGGCTACGGCTCTATTTCTCATGCGCTAGAGCGCAGGAATATCGCCCGTGCCTTAATCCGATGGATTGAAACTATGCTCAAACACCGGATTATTTCCTCTACCTAGGACACCACGACCGCTTTCATCAGTGCGATTAAAGGATATCCCCAGGGAAGGGTCTGTAGTATGCATGTTGAAACATCTTTGACCGAGTATCCCTACGTATTACTTAGGCTTTTAGTCGAAAACGAAATTCAACTTCTTGCTCCGAGCTTTCTGCTCGCCGGATGGGGGGGTTCTTTCCTAATCTCGTCTTACGGCGTCATAAAAACAAAATTTAAGTGCACTCCTGCTGCTCTAACTAAATTATATAAAAAGGTTTGTGGATGTCGGTTGGATCAATGTACTGGGTTATGGACAACTAATTTCGGAATAGGGTTATTGGGATGCACTATTTGTTGCATGTGCTCCCTTCTTTACCCACCCTGCCTTTGTGACGCTGTTGTATAGCTTGGGTCACCCCTAGTATAACCTATATATTATTTACTGCGGCTTCTGAACTACTGCATACCTATTGTTCCGGCGACGAACCATAAGAGACGATTAGGCGTGAATAGTGGGATTCATGATGTTTACAGAATTCATTTATTGTAAAGGTTAAATTCAATCTCAAAATTAAACATGTTGTAGGTTTCACTAATTTTTCTAAGAGCTTTAAGATAAAAAGATGATGACTGTGAAGATTCCTCATGCGCACATTTTTACAATATTTGAGCTTTATATAGGAAATTCAAATTAATGAATACTATTGTTTAAAGATAATTCCAAATAAACGAAAGATACGGCATTTTTCGGCAGTGCCATGTCACCTGGGCGTGCGTTGCACGTCGATCGAAGTCTTCGCTGAGCGCTATAACGCTATACGCAACAAGGTTAGGTGCGGTCACACGGTGCGAAACAGTCTAGCGTCGTGATCCAGGAACGAAATGGTTGTCACTGTAGAATTCGCAACAATTAGTTTATAAAACTATATGTAAACGGACACAAATATTACTGTTTTCCTTTTTCTTTCTTTTGGTATGGTATTTTGCACACTGGCTATTATATGGATATGATTCGAACTCCAGGGCGCATTTGGCATATATTATTGTATTGCCGGCGTGAGTTAATTTTAATTTATAACGAGAATTTGTGGACTTACAATTTATTTTGCCACTTGTATTTCGTTTTTCGGTAATTTTAATTAATATCGCTGTGTGAGCGTCACTTCGGAGCCAATTACTGTACAGAAATGCGCGTTCAGCGTCTATTTAAAGACGAAAGGTGGCGCTGCCGAAAATTTTCGAAGCAACTCTAACTGCATTAGCTAACTGTTAAATGGTGTGATATTTTTGATTCTCTTTTGGGACCATTCTTCCGCGATAGAAATTGAGAGCGCTGTTCCACCTAACAGCTGTTTTGATTTCGCCCTCTGTTAACTCTTAACAGAAAGTGTGCGAAAGAGTTCCAACGGCTGACAATCAACTTTGGCAAATTTCTGGCGTAAACAGAGTCACCAGGCTTGAGCTGAACTGATCTGCTGCGTAGATTATTACTTCGCGCGTTATCATCATGTGTGTCTGCTACTTTATCTTTTGCTTTGGCGCGTGCCAACTGCAATACATCGGCCCGTGTCAAATGCACATCGTCAGCCAATGCGTTCAGTTTGCGTAACAAGTCATAGTCTTTACCATTACATTTCATGTTTTGACCGAAACAGAGGTAATAGGGAGAGAATCCTGTACTGCGATGGATAGTAGATCTAAATGAACCGCTGATTTCATTCAGATGCATATCCCATTGGGCATGATCTTTTCCTATATATGCTCGAATTGCAGCTAGTACTGAGCGATTGAGACGCTCGCTGACGTTCGCCTGCGGAGAATAGATTGCGGTGCAAATTTGCGTAATGCCAAAACGTGTAAGAAATGATTTAAATTCTCCTGATTTGAATTGGGAACCGTTGTCAGACAGATCCAAATGTATAGAAGACTGAAGATTCCAAGAATTCACATATCTTAACGGCTGTAAATTTCTTTAAAGGTTGTAGAAAATGAAATTTGCTGAAGTGGTCAACTATTATAAGTAATCCTATGTTCCCTTTCTTGGACCTTGGGTATTGGCCTAATAAGTCAATATACAATTTTTGGAACTGTCTATCCGACGTTAATGGGTTTTCCCATAGGGGATCTTAGAATTGTATTGGGGCTTTTGGTCTTTCGACAGGATGTACAATGTGCAACGTATTTTGGAATTGCAGTTACCATGCCAGGCCAAAATATATGCCTTTTTAATTTTTCTTTCATCGTGCTGGTACCACAATGTGCGGCATCTGGCGGGTCGTGTGCTCGACTCAACAGTTCTGCCTGTAGTCCCTTCGGTATCCAGAGTTTCCATGCCTCGCATTCTTGTACTAAGTCTCCTGTTGAATACTCGGTGCGTTTATAGATAAGGTCATCTACAATTTTTGGATCTGGAAGTCTCGCGATATTTTCTTTTATTTGGTTCTTCAGTTCTACGTATTCTGTAGAGACGAATTCCTTTGATGACAAATCAACGAATTCACTAACTTCCTCTTCATCACGACGGGATAATGCATCAGCTACCACGTTTTGTGAACCTCGACGGTGCTGAATTGAAAATTTGAATCCTTGCAGCTTAAGTGACCAGCGCGCCAATCGACCTAACAGATCTTTCTGGTTCATCAACTATTTAAGCGCGGAGTGGTCAGTAAGTACCGTAAATTCTTGTCCTTCAATATAAGAACGAAATTTGTAAATACCTTGGATAACTGCTAAGCATTCTAATTCTGTGACGGAGTAGTTGCGCTGAGCTTTAGTGAGTTTAGTGGACATGTATGCTATCGGCATTTCTGCTCCGTCATCATTAGTTTGTGCAAGGACACAACCAAGTCCATATTGACTCGCGTCGCTTAGTAATAAAAAGGGTTTAGAAAAATCGGGGGTACTTAAAATAGGTGCAGTAGTTAGCTTTTCTTTGAGATTTGAAAACGCGTTGTCAGCTTCATTGCTCCAACAGTACTTGTTGTTTTTTCTTAACAAATCGGTAAGAGGCATTGAGAGATTGGCGTATCCGTCGATGAATCGGCGATACCAACCGCACAGTCCCAAAAATCTCCGCAGTTGTTTCACTGTAGATGGTATCGGAAACTGTTTGATTGCAATTACCTTGCCTGGGTCAGTTTTAATTTGCCCATCGCCTATTATAAAACCTAAGTTCTTAATTTCTTTCATACAGAATTTCGATTTAGCGATATTTATAGTAAGATTGGCATGGCGGAGATAGGTTGCTATTTCGCTTAAAAGTGACATATGTGAACTAAAATCATCTGACAGAATTAACAAGTCATCTAGGTATACAAATACTCTAGTACGAAGATAAGCTGGTATAACTTGATCCATTAAACGGCAAAGAGTCTGTGCCGCATTACAAAGTCCAAAAGGCATAACCTTGTATTGATAAAGTGGACGATTCGGTACAGTAAATGCCGTATACTGCCGTGACTTTTCTTCTAATGGTATCTGCCAAAAAGCGTGCTTCATGTCCAACCCTGTAATATAGCGGGCTGGAGGAAGACGACTTAAGAGTGGATATGCATCTTTCCGTGTCTGCTTGTTCACCTCGCGTGAATTGAGACACAATCGAGTTTTGCTTCCTTTTTGTACTAAAACACAATTGCTGCTCCATGGACTTTTCGATTCTTCGATGACATCCATGGCCAACATATTATCTACCTCAGCGAACATGTGTTTTTCTCTAGCCGGTGAAACGGGCCAGTGTCGTAGTTTTATGGGCTTGGATTCCCCTACATCGATACTGTGTTCGATAACATGTGTTCGCCCTAGTCCTTCTTTCACATACGAGGGAAGTTTTTGAATGACTAAGTCTAATTTTCGGTGGATCATCTAAAATGTTGTCTTTTCCGACATCTAGTTCTGATATGCTGTTCGAAGTTCTCATGATATTCTTAAGAAGGCCAAAATCGCGCCAAAAATCAATTCCAAGATAGACATCTTGTTTCAGGTCGGGAATAATATAAAATTCGATTGTCTTGCTCCTGCCTTGATATTTGACATTAGTCGTTAGCTTACCTAGGACTGGACATTCTGCGTTGTTGGCTGTTCTAATACGACCGGAGCATCTTTTTGTTTTCGGGTGCATTAACAGTTCAGTGGCAGCTTTGCCTCCGAGACAGCAAAGGGTTGCACCTGAATCAAGAAGAGCTATATATTCCTTATCTTCTATATTTATTTCGGTGTACAAACGGTTGTCTGAATTGATAAATATAGACGCTACTAGCATTTTACGACACGAGCGAATTTTCTTCCAAAATTCTCGCATGCGTAATGTGGAACGACTGGTTTTATGTTTTCTGTCTAAGCTGTCAATTTTACCAAATATACGTTGTCGTGCTGACAAGTAATTTGCATATCGAACATGAAAAGGTAGACGTCTGTATAATAGTGTTTGGTCTTTATTATCAGAATATTTTTGGGGGTCAGACTTTGTGTTGGAGTTTCAGTCTGAATTACATTATTAAGTTTTAATTGTCCGGATGCGCCGGAATCTTCCGCGCATCCGGCAGATGGTTTTCCGAAGGATTGCATTCTAGGCATTTTGGCTTGTAAGTGTCTTTCTTACCGCAGCCGTAACAAAAAATAGAACGTGGCTCGAAACAAACGTCATATCGATGCCCAGATTTGCCACAATTCCAACATTTGATGCTTTTATGCTGCATGGCTGCTATTTCCGAAGTGTCATCCAGCTCGGAAACAATTGGTCTATTAAACTTAGGTGGTTGTGTTCTGTTCTGTTTACAGAACTGCTCATGCGTACGAATTTCTTCTCGTAGTCTTGCTAAAGTGAGTGTATTCATGTGCATTAGCTCATAGCGAAGAGATGGTTTGGAATGCCGAATTAAAGTCGCACTAGAGATTCTTCTTGAATGGGATTTCTTAAACGATCAACAAGTTTCTCGACTTCAAATTGAAATTCTTCAAAAGATTCTTTTTCACCTTGTCGCCTGGAGTTTATGGATTCCCAAATATCCATATCTGTTTCTATGTCCTCAAATTTCTTCCTAAATTCTACGCAAAATGTAAAATGTGGATATGTTTTGTGGAATTTCCAGAACCATTCGTTAGCCTTACCTACCAAAAAAAAAATGTAAGTGGTCACACAGTAGGCTGTGATTACCGTATAAGTTCTGGTTTGTCATAGAGCGTAATCTATATAGAAAATCTTCCGCACCCAATCCACTTTTGGAACCATCGAACTTTATATGCCAGTTCTGGATAATGTTCGACACCTTTTCTGGGGGTATTAAAGTTCTGTTATTCAGGGATCGGTTACTACTATCATTTTGACTCTGATTCATGTTAATGTTCCGAGGGAGATCAATGCTCGCAGTGAGCGGAGGTGAGATGTGTTGCTCCTTTTGTATATGGATATTTGCCAACTGATTTTGTATTAACGCTGTGACATTTTGCATTATCTACTGCTGTTGATTTTGCAGAGCGTTATGCAATAAGGAATCAAAATGGACCGTACTAGTAGTCTGGTGGGGTACTGCATTCGAAGGTTTTTGAGCGTTACTGTTATTGATGGTGCAATGTTTTTTACTATTTCTATTGGTGGCCCTGGTTGACATTCCACGTCGAGGAGTAGCTCCTCTACGGTTTCTGCCTACTGATCGGTTTCCTATGGAAGTATTAACGTTGCCTTGGTTATTATACAGGCCAAGCGTTATTAAATCAGGTGCTTGTTCAGCTGCATCTAATTCAGCAGCGAAATTGTTATTCGATAGCGACAATTGTCTAATTGTACACGGATTCTTACAAACAGGACAGCTTCTATTGTTCTGGAGGGATCGTAATATGCATCGATTGTGAAATTTATGTTTGCATGGTGAGACTGCTGTTAATTCTTGAGAATTCAAAGGTTCATGACAACTGCCGCAAAATGGGTCTTGTTGTTGTAAGCATTTGCTTAAATTTTCGTGGCTGTGTCTTACAGACATTTTGCTGAAATTGATTTCTTTGAATCGTAAAGGTCAAGCTTCCAATGGATATACTATAGTCGATCGCGATTCCATTTCCGATTCTACGGGAATCAATTGGCAGTTTTTATTTGCGGACCGTTAAATTAATCAAAACAAGTATGACAGCTGAGAATGGGTTTGGATTCGGTCGACCGCTAGTTGATTACTAGCTACTATTCGCTATTCCAGAAATCAAAGTTCCATTCGCACTCTCATATATTGATAAATTGCAGCATCCGTTTTACAAAATCGAGAATTGAAGCTACTCGTGCTCATGCAGGTCCACGTAGGTCGATCAATCCTTTTTACACATAATCTGTTAGCTTTAACACTCGTTTTGGTTTGTTCTTTCAAAATGAAATCTATAGTGAGTGGATTAATACGTGAATATGAAAACGAAGCTTTCCTGCAACAGAGTTTTACTATTGCTCATGGTGTTGTTTGCTTATTTTTAAATGTTTGATACTAACTGCTTTTCTTGGCTTTTTGTTCTGGGTGCCAATGATATACAAGCAATATGTATTGGAGCCTTCGCAATGATATTTACAACAATACCTCTACTTCTAGGCAACAATTATTAATATAATAATTGAACTATGAGAATGTTGCATCATCGAGCCTTTACGGTTAGATGCCAATTATAGTCATACCTGAGTAAAGAGAATATCTTTCATGGTAAAAATATCTCGGTCGGGCCTTTATCTTGGGCGCCAATTATTTTTATGTAGTATGCACGTTGAAACATTTTTGACCGAGTATCTGTACGTAATACTCGGGCTAGTAGTCGAAAAGGAAATTCAACTTGTGTATGACTGACTAGGCTTCGTGCACTTCTTGCTCCGAGCTTTCTGCTCGCCAGATGGGGGTCTTTCCTAATCTCGTCTTACGGCGTCATAAAAACAAAATTTAAGTGCACTCCTGCTGTTCTAACTCAATTATATAAAAAGGTTTGTGTAAGTCGGTTGGATGAATGTACTGGGTTATGGACAACTAATTTCGGAATAGGGTTATTGGGATGCACTAGATGTTGCATGTGCTCCCTTCTTTACCCACCCTGCCTTTGTGACGCTGTTGTAGAGCTTGGGTCACCCCTAGTATAACCTATATATTATTTACTGCGGCTTCTGAACTACTGCATACCTATTGTTCCGGCGACGAACCATAAGAGACGATTAGGCGTGAATAGTGGGATTCATGATGTTTACAGAATTCATTTATTGTAAAGGTTAAATTCAATCTCAAAATTAAACATCAAGGTTTCACTAATTTTTCTAAGAGCTTTAAGATATAAAGAAGATTTTTATGCGCAAGGGGAACTGACTCAGATCATTCTATTAAAGACAATGTAGTCGTGAAAATCTACGCTCTCTTATGTAACGGCACGTGGACGTCACTGACCATCTGTAATCATTTTTTTAATATATACATACTCAGAAAATCCGCCTAATGCTGTCGTAGGGCCCTTCGATGCAGGAGCTGTTGAGCTGTCGGTCCAAAAATATATAAATGGTTACGGTAGATTCATGCGTGATGTGTAAGAAAATTTAAAGATGACTGTGAATATTCCTCATGCGCACATTTTTACAATATTTAAGCTTTATATAGGAAATTCAAATTAATTAATACAATTGTTTAAAGATAATTTTAAGAGATATTCCAAATAAATGAAAGATACGGCATTTTACGGCAGTGCCATGTCACCTGGCCGTGCGTTGCACGTCGATCGAAGTCTTCGCTGAGCGCTATAACGCTATACGCAACAAGGTTAGGTGCGGTCACACGGTGCGAAACAGTC
Source organism: Zaprionus africanus (assembly GCA_018151435.1). Taxonomy (NCBI): domain Eukaryota; kingdom Metazoa; phylum Arthropoda; class Insecta; order Diptera; family Drosophilidae; genus Zaprionus; species Zaprionus africanus. The sequence goes on along the minus strand of JAECXB010000457.1, from coordinate 97,225 downwards.
TAGCATCGTAATCCAGGGCAAGAATTAAGCGCAGTCTCAATATGCAAAGACTTGAGCGCAATCAAGATAGGGTAAACGAGAAGACGCAGAGGTACTCCGGAAAACGTGCTTGCGACCAACAAGTTGCAGACCCACGCTTATTGGGCTCCAAGTAAAACAATGTCACGGGTATCTGACCACGAGTCGTGTCAAACGAACGAAATGGTTGTCACTGTGAAATTTTTTTTTTTTTTTTTTTAATGGACGTTATATACAATGGCTGTATTAACAAGTGGTCCAACGACACCAAGCCGATGCTTGTTGCGCGCGGAACCCAAACGAAGTCCACCTCCCGCATAACCGACCGAGAGGCACCGTCGCATAACGGACGACACGGAAACGCGGTAGAAACGCGAATAGAAACGCGGGGAGAAATTCTAAAAAAGAAGGGGCGATAGAACGCAGCATGCAAATAGGAATAGAATATCGAGGAAGATTAATACTAATTACTAATTACGTCCTAGATAGGAAAGAATTAAGGGCTTCATAGCAGCGATAGTGTTGGTGCTAGCTATGACGTGTTGGATCTTATTGTAGTCCAAACATAATACCCTGAAAGAATCATGCAGTGCATAGTTCGATCTACAATAAGGAAGTGTTAATGGAAGAAAATAGCGAGTTCTTCTGCAAGGAACAGAGAAGTGTAGCTGCCTTACCAAGGCCTCACTATCAATGTCACCTTGCGTAAGGTTGATAATAAATACGACCCCTAGCATGGTTCTTCTCTGTACAGATACGTTGCGTTCCTTATGAATAGTGTACTGGGGACACCATGAACCGTATTCGAGAGTAGGACGAACAAATGAAACGTAAAGGGTCTTTGTAATATAAAAATCGTCGGATTCCTTAGACCATCTCTTGATAAAGCCTAAGACACCCATGACTATATTGACAATATTAGTTATATGACTTGAAAACTTTAGTTTTCGGTCCAAACGGACCCCCAGATCATCAACTATGGTGATTCTTTCCAAGGCACAACCACAAAGAGTATAAGAAGCAAACTTCGGACTGGCTCGAGAGAATGTCATCAGCTTGCATTTAGAGAGATTATGGTAAGACCCATCCTCACGTACGCTGCAATTCTGTGGCGGCCAAAGGTGATGCAGGTCACTGCCATCAACAAATGCAATAAATTTCATAGGCTGCTTTGCCTTTCTTTGACGGGTACACTTCGCACCTGTCCCACAGCAGCAATGGAATCAATCCTTGACCTGACTCCGCTGCATATTAAAATAAAAGAAGTCACTGCCATGAGTCTTCTTAGAATCAAGAACCAATCTGGGCTTCCAGCTACCGAATCAGGGCATGCTAGACTTATCAAAGATATTCCTGGCTTAGAGATCTGCTCTAGATCAGATTCTATGACCAAGGAACTCCTCTTTGGTGCAAAATTCCGAACCCTCATCCCAGACCGGAAGGACTGGGATTCTGGCAACCCCATCAGCGACCGTTACGGCATACACTGGTATACCGTCGGGTCAAAAACTGATAAGGGGGTTGGGGCCGGGATACATGGTCCCAACTCCAAAACCTCGATTGCCATGGGCAAGTGGCCCACGGTTTTTCAATCCGAGGTTCATGCCATTGAGTTTTGCTGCCGTCTTATCCTTGAGAAGGGGATGAGAGGAGCGAATATCTACACCTTCTCGGACAGCCACATCAGCCCCTCAGCTTGGCCCCGAACCCTTCTGCTGCGTCGGGTGGTCAACATATCTCATTCCTTGTGAAAACATGGGCTGGTTCTTCCAACCAAGGATGAGGCAGGCTGGAGAGCTTACAAATCCCTCGGTTAAACGCTGAACAAACTCACTCTCCAGGAGAGATCTCTATCTCCTTGTTGGCTACCTTAGTGGCCATCATCTGGTGAACTATCACCTAACAAAAATGCGTCTATCCTCGGATGCAGAATGCAGGCTCGAGCACATTGTCCGTTCCTCGACGAAAGACCTGTTATGCTTCATCAGGGAAGCAGAGCAGCTTTTGTCAAGATAGAGAGAGCCTTATAGGCACGAAAGATCATTCTGGTAGCAGATCCTCGCCCCTTCTCTGTTGGGAGACTCCCTTTGTCAAAATAATAAAAATAATACCTGAAGTGTACTTATTGTGAATCCACTGGAAGTATACAATTGATTTAAGACAAAATGCCAGGTCTTTCAGCAACAGTCGCAGCTGAGGAGGCAAGAGTGCATTTGAGATCAACACAACTGAACAAGTCAAATGCTTCAGGTGAAGACAATTTATCCAGTCCTGACACTCAGCCAACCAGGCGTCCTTCTCGAGGTAGATGAGGAAGGGGAGGTACAAAATAATGTACAAAATTCTCAAGTGACAGATACACAATCAAAGCCACAAGTGTTGTAGAAATCGATTAAGATAGAATTTTCGAAAGAATGGAAAGGATCATTCAAGCGAAATTATTTAATGTGCATCCTCAAGCACACCACTCAGGGTTTTGAACAATGCTGTTCAGTCCCGCTCGCCTCAAGCAAACTCATTCTCGCAATGCAAAACGCGCTCTATTACGAAGCTGAGTCCTGAAAGGGTAACTCAACTTATCGAAGGGTAGGGAGTGAAATATGATGGAGAGCTTTCGGGTCCATCAGTTCAATGTTACTATATCGAATTAGCGCTCTCACTGAGGATTTTCTTAGCGAAGATATTCCGATGCTAGGCAAATATTTGCACTTCCTTCTCACTGGTAATGGTATTGACGATTTTATCAAGAAAATAGAGGGATCACTTGGGAAGAATTTTGCTTGTCCTTGAAAAGCCAATATCAGGATTCCAAAGATGATGACATCCTTTTAGAAGAAATCCGAGAAGGAGAATCCTCTGAACTATATTACGAATAAATTATGAAAATTGCCGTGTGATGAATATCGATTAAGACAGCAATTCCTACGTAAATTAATGCCAGATGTTCGGCAAACTTTAGTTTTTGTGCCCGTACCTTCAGTCGCTCATCTCAGACAGTTGATTTATAAACGAATGAACCTTAAAGGAGACGTTGAATTTTGTCGATTTGCTAAAAACGCAGTTGGTCCTAAAGTTCTTAGAAGAGCTGTAGCGGCATAAGATGCCTAAGAAGAGTTGTCTCAATCTGATTCAGAAGAGAATGCATCTGTACAAGGAGTACAGTTGGCAATAAAACCTTTGACTTGTTAGAATTGCAATACACCAGGTCACACATGGGATATGCGTTTAGCAGAGCGCTGCTCCTCAGTGTTTGTCTGCTCTTTCAGAAAAGACACTCGCGCAAAACTCACCAGACTTACAACCTCTGAGCCCGTTTCATCTATATCATGAACGGCTATCTCATTATGAGCGGGTTCGTTCCCGGATTTTCGGAGACATATCCTATACTTGTCGCAAAGTCAAACGGAGCACGTTGCGTATCGTATTCTGGTCTACAGTCAAAAAGTCACGACAATGGCTGATTGCAGCCATAGTCAACGACGTTTCATTCTTAGACCTGACGGAAATATGACTTCTTGATACTAATGCTTACATCAGCTGTATCGGAGCTGTTTTGGTTGGGAAGAGTTGTCATTGGTTCTCTGAGCTTATTAAGCGAGGTTAATAAGAAAGAAGAGAAGCAATACCCTTTGACTGAATCTCAAAAAGTTCGTCTTGCTGCAGTCATCAATTTGTTTCCAAATTATGCTGAGCAAGGGCTGGGAAAAACGTCACTTTTGAGGCATGGCATTGATGTCGACACTTCAAAGCCCATTAAACAGCGTTTTTGTCAAGTTTCACCTAGAGTAGAGAACTTTATGTATCAAGAGATCGTTAGAATGCTGGCAGATGTTGTCATTGAACCGTCACAAAGCCCATGGAGCTAACCAATACGATTAATCATAAAGCCTGGAAAGGTGCGACTGTATCTTGGTGCACGTCGTACAAATGACTGCACCCGAAAAGACGCATATGCTAGCCAAACATAGACGGCATATTTTCCAGGTTACCTAAGGCTAACATTATCACCAAGTAAGACCATAAGCATGCTTTTTGGAAGATACCTCTCACAGAGGAAGCCAAAGCTACGAGTATCACAGCATTTACCGTCCCTGGTAGGTCGTTATACCAATTTACCGTTATGCCTTTCGGTTTGTGTAACGCGCCTCAATCGATGTGTCGATTAGTGGATCAATTGATTCCACCAGATCAAAAGACGTGCGTTTTTGGATATTTAGACGATATTTGCATAGTCTCTAAAGACTTCGATACCCATTTATTAGTTCTGATTCGTTTGTCTGACGAATTTCGCCGGGCTAATTCAAAGTTAAACGTTTTGAAGAGGCACTTTTGCGTAACACAGGTGGGGTACCTGGGATATTTGACAGGTCATGGTGGCATCGTCACAGATCCAAATAAATTGGAAGCCATCATCTCCTGGCCACCCCCAAAGACGCTGAAGCAGGTTTTTTAGGTGTTGTAGGGTGGAATAGGCGATTTATCAAGAACTATGCTGAGATGGTATTTCCGATAACAGAGCTTCTATCTTCAAAAAGGAAGTTTCTGTGGACGGATGCAGCTTAAGTCGCTTTTACAAACTTAAGGGAAGTAATTACGTCAGCACCCGTTCTACAAAATCCTGACTTTGAAAAAAAAATTTTATGTTGTGGACAGTATTGGTTCAGTTGTCAGATGAAAATGAAGAGCGCCCTGTTGCCTTCATGTCAAAAAAGCTCATCTCTGCGCAATGCAACTACAGTGTCACAGAATGTGAATGCTGGGCTGCGGTGCTGGCCATCGAAAAATTTCGTTGTTATCTCGAGCAGGAGTTTTTAAGGTAGCGTTCTATGGCTGAAGTCGGATCAATCGCGCCAGGGCTACCATTACAAGAAATTTGTAAATGTGCTGAGACCCTGGAAGAGGGGGTGTGAATATTTGGGTCGAAGGGGAGGGGGAAGGCAAAGGTTTTCAAGCGGCGAGGCCGACTTGAGGAGTGAGGGGCAGAGTGGGGTGATCTGTAAGTGACCGAAGGCGGAGAAAGTGATGTCTACCTGATGTCCCCTCCGCAGTTAAGTCTCAGGAAACCGGGATTTGACCATCAGTTCCTGAGACCTGCGTGACCGTACCAAAAACTTCACTGTATGCAACGGGATTTGACCGTCACCGCACCAGCACAATCCTCAGTACAGTCGGCGCACCGTTGTACACACCTACACGCGCACATACACACATACACACACATGCACGTACCCATACCCAGACTAGCGCAACGAGCCAGATGACACCCTCAGCACGCAGAATTACATGAGGCGTACAGGTCGAAGCGCGCGGAACTCAGAAATGGCATTGCTGCTGCTAAAGCAAATGCCTTCAAAGAGTTGCTGGCGAGTGTAGACGAAGATCCGTGGGGTATCGCCTACAAAATGGTTAGTAATAAATTGAAAGCCGCTGTAGGAGGTACTCCACAGGACCCGGTTCTACTATCAAGCATCGTGGAGGAGCTTTTCCCAAACCAGGATACTCTATGGCAACCCGCACGAGAAATCCCTGCCCCCGATTTCCCGGGAGTCACTGAATGTGAGATCATTGAAGCGGCAAAAAGAATTAAGCCAAACAAAGCCCCAGGTCTTGACGGCATCCCAGGTGTCGTAGTTATGGCTGCCGCCAATGCTAATCTTTCCATCAGTGTCTGATAGATGGTGTCTTCCCATCACGCTGGAAGAACATGAGGCTGGTACTGTTGCCCAAGGGAAAGGGACCAATTAATGCTGCAGGCAGTTACCGCCCACTGTGTCTGCTGGACATTGTGGGAAAGCTTTTCGAACGCGTTCTGTACACGCGAATTGAGGTGATCACCGAAAGCGCCGACGGCCTACATAGACACCAGTATGGCTTCCGGAAAGGAAAAAGCACTCTCGACGCTCTCACTGCCATAAGTGATCTGGCCAAGACCGCTCTCGATGGCGACAGGTGGCTAGGTGGCAGCAAGGAGTATTGCGCCATCATCACGCGAGATGGCCAAACATCCTCGGGGCCATGCGCAACATGGGTATTCCTCGCTACCTCAGGGTCATCATTGGAAGCTACTTTAGAGACCGTATACTTTGGTACGATACTGATGCCGGGCCAAGAAAATACCACGTTTCCGCAGGTGTCCCACAAGGGTCGGTACTTGGACCGATCCTGTGGAACATAATGTACGACGGGATATTGTCCATTAGTAAGCCCAGTGGAGTGGAGCTACTCTGCTTTGCTGACGACGTAGCAGTTGCAGCGGTTGCCAAAACATTACCGGAGCTACAGGACAGGAGCAATGCGGCGATTAGCACAGCTATAAACTGGCTGGAGAAGGCCGGTCTAAGCATCGCTGCGCACAAGTCCGAAGCAGTGTTGTTGAGCAGCAGAAAGGCCGTCGAGAGTTTACGGGTCACGGTCAAAGACGCTCAAATTGAGTCAGTTGGATCGCTGAAGTACCTGGGAGTTCTTATTGACCTTCGACTGTCATTCAAGGAGCACGCGAGATACGCCAGCAGGAAGGCAGCGATGACAGCAGCAGCATTGGCAAGACTCATGCCAAATATAGGTGGACCCAGGATGCCGGCCAGGAGGCTGCTGGTGGCAGTCGCGAAATCATCGCTTCTATACGCTGCCCCCATCTGGAGGAGTGTCACGCATAAAGTGACTTATTTGGACAACGCGCGGGCAGTATCGCGGACTCTGGCTCTGAGACTGATCAGAGCATTCAGAACTATATCGGAAGATGCAGCCCATATTCTTGCGGGCATCCCCCCGATCGATCTTGAGATAGAGGCCCAATACCTGACCCGAGAAGGTGTTTCCAGGGAGGAGATCAGGGATTGGCTTTATGGAGTTTGGCAGACTAGGTGGCAAGACTCACAGCAAGGGAGATGGACCTACCAGCTGATCCCAGACTTATCCGAGTGGGCAGGGTGCGAACACAAAGCGGTGGACTATCACTTGTCACAGTTTCTCACCGATCATGGTTGCTTCCGGGGTTACCTCTTCAGGTTTCGCCATGTGGACTCAGCCCTGTGCCTATTCTGTAGCGACTCAGTGGAATCAGCGAAGCATATCCTACTGCACTATGCTAGATTCCGTACTGAGAGGGAGATACTGGAGACTCTTGTTGGAACTCCGCTCAGCCCGAGAAGTCTAATGCGCATTATGCTGGCGGACAAAACAGTGTGGGATAGGGCTCATGGCATCATCGTGGGCATGATGAAACGTGTTCGCATTGACGAGACGGCCAGCAGACCCGCTGGATAAAGAGCACTCCCGTGTGGTGGCGGGCCAAGAATACCACCTCAGCGGGCTCGGCTTGTCGTAAAAGGCGACTAAAGAGTTAGCGAAGGAGCGTAACGCAGCAACGCACCAAGTGAGGGATTGCGATCTGGCACCACATCCTGCTCACCGAAGTAATACCTTGGCTGGAAGTCCCGGTGAGCGAAGCAAGGACTGGAGAGCATACGGAGGTTTTTGTTTAGTACGTAGGCGTAACTCTACTTGGAGAAATATGAATCGTGCATGCCATCTACGGACGGTGGATGGTATCTTTCGAAGATTTTATTTTCCTGCCGTATTTGTAATAAAAAAAAAAAAAAACGTACCCATACGTACGCATACCCACAGAACCTAAAATATTTGAGCTACAAGCCCACGGTTGGGAACCTCCTAAAAAGGCACCTTTTTGCGGGCCCCCCCTGTTTTGGGGGGTTTTGCATCTCAAAACTGGGGCTCTCGCACTAAGTACCGTGATACTTCTCACTCGTTTATGTAAAAACAACTGCACTTTCGTTTCACTGGCTGTTTTATTTTGCACACATTTCTTAATAATTATACCTACTGCCCTACGTCCCTGCCTGGCACCGTGCACTGTTTTCTTTAATTCCTAAGGTTCACGATTCCCTGCCTTGTACCACGGTATGGCTCGCTCACCTCACTTGTCTTGTGCATTTCTCTGAACTCGGTTATTCTCGTTGCTTGGCTCGTCCTTCGATCTCCTGTGTCCTCGTCCAGTGATCCTGCGTGGTCGCTATGGTGTCCTTGGTCATTTTTTCGAGCTTGATTTCCTGGCACTTTCTTTGTACTTGCCGGGTCGAGGAACACTGTCCGATCTCATTCCACTTTCTTGCCGGTGCTCATGTACTGGTTCCACTCGGAGAGCTTCATTTCCATCGTTGCACTCGTTTTTAAGTCTTTTTACTGCGCTCATGCGCAGACGTAAGTGAGCGTGCGTTCTCTCTTCAGTTATTGAGCGAGTGCGTCTGTTGCGAGCGCCCATGTTTGAGTGCGTTCGCTGTCGGCGCTCTCTGAGCACATTCGCTGTTGGCGCTCTCTGAGCGCGCTCGTGTGCGGACGGTTATGTGCGTGCGCTCTCTGTCCCGTTGTTGAGCGGGCCGCTCACGTTCGGTGCACTCGTTGTTGCCGCTCTGCTTACGCTTACTGATCGATGGCTGCTGTCTCGCTTACTCCAGTTTGAAGTATGTGGATGGTGGTGGGTTTTGTTGAGAGCGAGCCGTATACAATATACTCATGATAATGGGGCCTATGCGTTTGACTTTTCGAAGACTGGCCTGACTAGCTTATACCCTGCAGTGGTGACTTTATAAATTAAATAGCTGAGAGAAAATAAATTAGCAATAAACAAGTTGTGAGGCTAAAAATTTGAGTCCTCACAAGTTTGAGATAATTACAGACCATGCGAGTCTCCTCTGGCTGATGCGTCAACCAAACCTCAAGGGAAGATTGGCCAGGTGGTCCATGCGCATCCAAGGTTACAAATTTAGTCTTAGTCGTCGTAGAGGGAAGGATAACGTAGTACATGATGCACTGTACCGAATTTACCAAGATGAGGTAGAAGCATTGGAAGTGCTCAGGCCAGTCATCGACTTAGATTCTCCACATTTTGAGGATTTTCGGTATCGTCAATTACGCGAAGAGGCTTTAAACCCTAATGGCAATTATCCTGACTTGAAAGTCAATGACCAATATTTGTACATACGTACACAACACACCGACGGCACAGCGCTTGGTAAGCAGCTTGCATGGAAATTTTGGGTTCCGCAAACGTTAACTGAGTCGTACACAACACACCGACAGCACAGCGCTTGGTAAGCAGCTTGCATGGAAATTTTGGGTTCCACAAACGTTAACAGAGTCTGTGATCAATAGTTTGCATAACACAGTGCTCATATCGGCATGGCTAAAACTCTGGAGCTCATAAGGCCCAGAATGGTCACTCAGGTGAGGGATTACATACGCAACTGCGACGTGTACAAGGCCACAAAAGCTCCCAAAGTCACTTTGAGACCACCGATGAGTAAAGCTGCCACGACGGATAGGCCTTTCGAACGCGTATACATCAACATCCTCGGCCTGTGTCCGCGGAGTAAAAATGGAAACTTGGGTTTTCTAACAGTCGTGGACCATTTTTCAAAGTTCCATTGGCTGTGTCCTCTTTAAAAGTTCACTACTGCACCTATACAGGAATTTCTCCAGAATCATTCTTTCATGCATTGTAAGTGACAAAGGCGTTCAATTCAAAAGCAAAAATTTAATGTTTCGCTAACGTCCTTGGGTGTTCATCACACACGGCTGTATATTCACCGCAATCGAATGCATCCGAGCGCGTCAATCGCTCCTTGATTGCGTATTCTTACGTTTCGATCAGATAATCACAATGAGTGGTATAGACATATCCACGCGATTAGTTGCGAGCTGAGAAATGCGCCCCACAAAAGCATAGGTTGCTCTCCGTATTTCGGGCTATATGGCTTTAATATGGCAACACATTGCAGCTCCTTTAAACTCCTCAACAAGTATCATCTTTTGGGAAAGGCTGAGACATATTGTCGCGAGAAGATCAGCTTGTAGCATTAAGGAAGCAGCAAAAGACAAATGTATCTAAAGCGTTCGAAATTAATGAAAGACAGTATAAAAGGCGCTCACGCGATTGGGCAGAAAATCTTCCGAACAAATTTCACGCAAAGCAATTTTGCTAAGCAAATTAATACTAAGTTTAATCTTCAGTGGATCAAATCCAGGATAAAAGCGAAATTGGGTTCAGCTTATTATTTATTATTAGATTTGCAGGGAAGAGAGCTAGGTACATATCACGCGAAGGATCTAAAACAATAAAAACGTCAGGATGTACTCTTTGAATCTTCTTCAAGTCATTTCCCTGGCTTCAAGGAAGCTTTGAATTGACTTGTGGCTGTAGTGTACATCCCTGGTCTTTCATTAAGATATCGATATTAGTGTTGACTAAGTCTTAAGTGACTAGCTTCGCCCTCTATTGACCAACTACCGAACATTTAATATCGATTAAAGAAAAAGTTGAGCTTGACCATATCTATGCCCTTGGTCCATCTCTTTTTCTCGTCTGACGCCAAGCCAGCGGGACCTGCCTCTACAAACTTCAAAGGGAGAACACATTTATATTCTTAAAATTTTGTGGCCATCATAAACGGGTATTAAACAAGTATTGCTGGTTTTAGTACAGAGTAAGTAGGTTGTTGGCAACAGATACTTGCTGTTGGGCAAGACCTAATAATTTCCTTGTTTTCTTTAGGCACCTTTTTGAATAGCCTAACGGAGCACCCTAGCGGCATTTTGACTATATTTTTAACTCTGCCACTGGCTCAAGACAGCGCGTACTTGAATCGGGCTAATCGCCCTGCGTCATCAATTGGATAAATTTTGTTATACTCAGTTATATATATTTTGCGTACTGTTGCGCTGCCCTCTGCACGAGGTGTGCAAGCGCGCCACACATACACATAACCTCCATGTTAAGATGCATTGATTAATAATCGTGAGTAACAATATAGTTGTATATGCAATCTGTGCTCATAATAATTTTGTGTTACAAATTCTTATGTTGTCCCCCTTGGCGGAATTAAAAGCGTACATTGTTGGCCGTCTGAAGTGCTACTCAGCTATATCATTCAACAATTCATCATCTTTAACGACATCGACACCTTTGGGACGTGCAATAGTTTAATTAAGTTTTAAAAATATAAACACATGACACACACACATCAAATCATGTAAAAATCAATCTCGCACACACACATAAAATCATATAAAAATCAGTGGCGCACACACACATCAAATCATGTAAAAATCAGTCGCGCACACACACATCAAATCATGTAAAAATCAGTCACGTACACACACTGATCTCAATTTAAAACATTATAAAATCAGTGTAAATTCACACACACACACACCTCACAAAAACCAAAAAAAATTAGTAAATTCATTCAATACTTAAAGAAAGGAAAATTAATAGTAACATGAGTTCTTAGAAATTTAAAAAAAAATTTAATATGAGTATTCAAATGAATTAAATTTAGTTTTTAATTTCTAAGCATCCACATTACATGGATACTTGAAATTCTTCTTCATTGTTATAAATTTGCTCAAACACTTTCGAAGTCAATTCGATCAAGGCAGCGTGCTTAACTGATCATACAAAACGAATAAAATTATAGAAAAGGAATATATATAAGCTCCTTTACTGTGAATTGTTAATTATGGGTGCGCCAAAAATACTGTTATTTTGTAAAAAAAAATAAATAAAACAGCAGCAAACACCGAAATAATTTGATAAAATTAATTAATAAGCTTGCATATCAGCCGATTTGTTTAGGGATTTCCTATAGCAGCCTCGTCATCATTTGAATGACGTCCGTAAATTTATTATATGTATCATCGATCTGAAAAAGGCAACGGGACTAAAAATTTTTTTGGTAAAGCTAGTAATTGTTCTCTATAACACCTTTTCTTGTCATCGAACCACACCAAGCAAATGATAAATAGCCGCATACAGGATCCCCCCTGACTAGAGAAAGATACACTAGCGGCTGCATAGCAGATGCATGTATGAAGATTGTACATACGTATATTATATACGTATGTATAATACTCATGTAAACATACTGACTGTTTGTTTGTATTTGAACATTAAGTACAACCATTATTTAAATTAACAATTGTAAATTAAATTTATGCAACTTGTTTAGCAACACCAAACATTTATACAATTAAAAAAATGGAGCCCAACGTGAAGCCGCTAAGCGTATATAATTATTTTTCATGAAAAAATTGCGTTCCCACTAACGTGGGGCCACTATGCGTGTAAAAACATAACATCTTTAATTGCGCATGGAACTATATTTTATAACAAAATAGCGCCTCAACAGAAGGTTTAGATACGGCAATCTTCGCAATAAATGACGAAACGGCTAATCTAAGCTTAAAAATACTCTGAATGACAGCGATATATGCTAGCTTCGGTCTGTGACTTTCACACGAGTTGTGAGGGTCTATGATTAGAATATGACTGTAGACGAAATGAGCTTTCAGTCATCCATCTTATACCTATATATATATATATTTTTTTTTTTTTTTTAATTTGCTTAATTTGTATTGTTAATTTTCTTATTTTCTTTTAAGTTTTTGTTTGATTTGAATTTTGATTTTTTTTTAAATTTTTCTTAAAACTATCTTACATGTAGGTTATAGTTGCCATCCTTCCCGATCGTCTGGATTTGGTCCGGTTTGCAGCATGGTGCGATTCTTCCTTCGGAAAGTTCCGAAAGTTCCGGGCCTTGCACGGCGTTGGTCTCTGTAGGCGATGATTTGCCTTTACTTTGTTTTTTAAGGCTACCACTGTGGATGGGAGTCTTCAATTTTATTAAACGGAACACGGTTATTCGGGAATTACACTTTTTGTTTTTCGTCACGACGCGAGCGTAGAGGCTTTTTGCTCTTTTATTCACTAACACTTAGAGGCTTTTTGCTCTGTTATGTTGTAAACCGGTCCCTGCTCGGGCGCCAGTTAATTTTTTTGTTTATTAATGAAAATAAAAAATAAATTTTACAAATTTATTTTGGTAACTTTATTGATCGGATTCAAAGTTAAGACTAAATTAGAGTTCTACTCTTCTCGGAGAACGACTCTGCGAATACACACATACACGGGCACACACGTACACGACACATTCACTGATACACTAAAAGAAGAATTTAGTCAATGGGTTTTCAAATAATCACTGCGGTTTTGGTGTTTATTTTTTTCATTTGTAAACGTAGCTTTTATTTTCTTTCTATGCTTTTGCTCACACTGGTTTTTTATTCAAAATTTGTCTGCATTCCTGCCTACTTCGCACCATACCTCGAGCAGAACTGCGCTTTCAATATCTTTTTTACTGCTCACCAAATTTTTCCTGCGACAGGATCCATTGTTCCAGTTATCCTTGGGCTGGCTGGGCTTTGCACAATTTTATTTTTCACTTTGTCACTTTTACTATTTTTACGGGGAGCTATTTCGCCCGGCTTGTTCTGCTGCTAACGATCGACTGTCCTGTGCCCTAGTTTTACGGCTTGCATTCTGCTGCCCGAGTCTCGCTACCGGCCTGCGCGTCGCTTCCTGTCTGGCGCCGCCGCTTCAAAATTGTCGCGATCCAGTTGCTTGTGCGCCTTGCGTTGTCTATGCACGCGCTCTGGGTACCAAGGCACCGTTACTTATGTCTGTACTAGGCTCGGGCTCTGGGTACCGAGGCACCATTACTTGTGCGCGTTCTATGCTTCTCGAGTCCTGGGTACCGAGGCACCGGCTGGGCGCCGAATGTCTGAGGGTTGCCTTTATTGTGTGCCCTTTTCCTTGTTTCTGCCTATGCACCAGTCTTTGGCTTCGCTGCCTATGATTCTGCCTGTGCTTCTGCCTATGTTTCTGTCTATGTTACTGCCTAAGTTTAGAATTCCTGCGGAGAATATTAGATTTAAGTTTACCTTCGCTTCTTTCAAAAGGCCTCAGCCCGGTACTGTGAACGCGGTGTATTCTCTGCTGCCCTGCGGCATAGGTATTTGCCAATACCCGCTCTTCAAGTCCAGCGTGAGTATATATTTCGCGTCCTTGAGTTTCTCCAGGATGTGGTCGATCCGTGTTAACGGGTAGGTGTGTGGAATAGATTTCGCGTTCAACTACCGAACATTTAATATCGATTCAAGAAAAAGTTGAGCTTGACCATATCTAAGCCCTTGGTCCATCTCTTTTTCTCGTCTGACGCCAAGCCAGCGGGACCTGCCCCTACAAACTTCAAAGGGAGAACATTTATATTCTTAAAATTTTGTGGCCATCATAAACGGGTATTATTAATTGGACGTTGAATACAATGGCTGTATTAGCAAGTGGTCCAACGACACCAAGCCGATGCTTGTTGCGCGCGGAACCCAAACGAAGTCCACCTCCCGCCTAACCGACCGAGAGGCACTGTCGCATAACGGACGACACGGAAACGCGGTAGAAACACGAATAGAAACGCGAATAGAAACGCGAATACAAACGCGAATAGAAACGCGGGGAGAAGTTCTAAAAAAAAAGAGGCGATAGAACGCGGCATGCAAATAGGAATAGAATATCGAGGAAGATTAATACTAATTACTAATTACGTGCTAGATAGGAAAGAATTAAGGACTTCATAGCAGCGATAGTGTTAGTGCTAGCTATGACGTGTTGGAGCTTATTGTAGTCCGAACATAATACCCTGAAAGGATCATGCAGTGCATAGTTCGATCTACAATAAGGAAGTGTTAGTGGAAGGAAATAGCGAGTACTTCTGCAAGGAACAGCGAAGTGTAGCTGCCTTACCAAGGCCTCACTATCAATGTCACCTTACATAAGATTGTTAATAAATACGACCCCTAGCATGGTTCTGCGGTTAGTTAGGGAAGCCAGATTTAGTAGCAGAAGTCTACTATTATAGGAAGGCAGTCTCAAATTTTCATCCCAGTTAAGGCCGCGTAAATTCCTCTGTACAGATTCGATGCGTTCCTTATGAATAGTGTACTGGGGACACCATACGCATGAACCGTATTCGAGAATAGGACGAACAAGTGAAACGTAAAGGGTCTTTGTAATATAAGGATCGTCGAACTCCTTAGACCATCTCTTGATAAAGCCTAGGACACCCATGGCTTTATTGACCATATTAGTTATATGACTTGAAAACTTTAGTTTTCGGTCCAACCGGACCCCCAGATCATCAACTAGGGTGATTCTTTCCAAGGCACAACCACAAAGAGTATAAGAAGCAAACTTCGGACTGGCTCGAGAGAATGTCATCAGCTTGCATTTAGAGCTGTTCAGGTTTAAGAAATTGGCACAACACCAAGAATTGAAACTATTTAGGTCGGTTTGTAAGTTTGAGTGACAGTGGTCGTCTTTAAATTGGTAGCAAAGCTTAACATCATCCGCATACATAAGAGTACGGGAGTTACGTATGACCAGGGGGAGGTCATTGATGAAAAGCGTAAAAAGTAGGGGACCAAGATGACTCCCTTGAGGAACACCAGATGTGGCATGAATTGGGTTTGAAAGGGTGGTTTTAAAGAGGACTCTTTGAGTTCTGTCAGTCAGATAGCTTACAATCCAACTAAGTAGTTTTGGTGAAAAACCTAGAAGGTCAAGCTTATGTGCCAAAAGGGTATTGCTGGTTTTAGTACAGAGTAAGTAGGTTGTTGGCAACAGATACTTGCTGTTGGGCAAGACCTAATAATTTCCTTGTTTTCTTTAGGCACCTTTTTGAAAAGCCTAACGGAGCACCCCAGCGGCATTTTGACTATATTTTTAACTCTGCCACTGGCTCAAGACAGCGCGTGCTTGAATCGGGCTAATCGCCCTGCGTCATCAATTGGATAAATTTTGTTATACTCAGTTATATATATTTTGCGTACTGTTGCGCTGCCCTCTGCACGAGGTGTGCAAGCGCGCCACACATACACATAACCTCCATGTTAAGATGCATTGATTAATAATCGTGAGTAACAATATAGTTGTATATGCAATCTGTGCTCATAATAATTTTGTGTTACAAACTCTTATGTTGTCCCCCTTGGCGGAACTAAAATTTGTTTATTTCTGCAAGCACACACAAACGTACATTGTTGGCCGGCTGAAGTGCTACTCAGCTATATCATTCAACAATTCATCATCTTTAACGACATCGACACCTTTTGGACGTGCAATAGTTTAATTAAGTTTTAAAAATATAAACACATGACACACACACATCAAATCATGTAAAAATCAATCTCGCACACACACATAAAATCATATAAAAATCAGTGGCGCACACACACATCAAATCATGTAAAAATCAGTCGCGCACACACACATCAAATCATGTAAAAATCAGTCACGTACACACACTGATCTCAATTTAAAACATTATAAAATCAGTGTAAATTCACACACACACACACCTCACAAAAACCAAAAAAATTAGTAAATTCATTCAATACTTAAAGAAAGGAAAATTAATAGTAACATGAGTTCTTAGAAATTTAAAATAAAATTTAATATGAGTATTAAAATGAATTAAATTTAGTTTTTAATTTCTAAGCATCCACACTACATGGATACTTGAAATTCTTCTTCATTGTTATAAATTTGCTCAAACACCTTCGAAGTCAATTCGATCAAGGCAGCGTGCTTAACTGATCATACAAAAAGAATAAAAATATAGAAAAGGAATATATATAAGCTCCTTTACTGTGAATTGTTAATTATGGGTGCGCCAAAAATACTGTTATTTTGTAAAAAAAAAATAAATAAAACAGCAGCAAACACCGAAATAATTTGATAAAATTAATTAATAAGCTTGCATATCAGCCGATTTGTTTAGGGATTTCCTATAGCAGCCTCGTCATCATTTGAATGACGTCCGTAAATTTATTATATGTAACATCGATCTGAAAAAGGCAACGGGACTAAAAATTTTTTTGGTAAAGCTAGTAATTGTTCTCTATAACACCTTTTCTTGTCATCGAACCACACCAAGCGAATGATAAATAGCCGCATACAGGATCCCCCCTGACTAGAGAAAGATACACTAGCGGCTGCATAGCATGTATGAAGATTGTACATACGTATATTATATACGTATGTATAATACTCATGTAAACATACTGACTGTTTGTTTGTATTTGAACATTAAGTACAACCATTATTTAAATTAACAATTGTAAATTAAATTTATGCAACTTGTTTAGCAACACCAAACATTTATACAATTAAAAAAATGGAGCCCAACGTGAAGCCGCTAAGCGTATATAATTATTTTTCATGAAAAAAATTGCGTTCCCACTAACGTGGGGCCACTATGCGTGTAAAAACATAACATCTTTAATTGCGCATGGAACTATATTTTATAACAAAATAGCGCCTCAACAGAAGGTTTAGATACGGCAATCTTCGCAATAAATGACGAAACGGCTAATCTAAGCTTAAAAATACTCTGACAGCGATATATGCTAGCTTCGGTCTGTGACTTTCACACGAGTTGTGAGGGTCTATGATTAGAATATGACTGTAGACGAAATGAGCTTTCAGTCATCCATCTTATACCTATATATATATATATATTTTTTTTTTTTTAATTTGCTTAATTTGTATTGTTAATTTTCTTATTTTCTTTTAAGTTTTTGTTTGATTTGAATTTTGATTTTTTTTTAAATTTTTCTTAAAACTATCTTACATGTAGGTTATTGTTGCCATCCTTCCCGATCGTCTGGATTTGGTCCGGTTTGCAGCATGGTGCGATTCTTCCTTCGGAAAGTTCCGAAAGTTCCGGGCCTTGCACGGCGTTGGTCTCTGTAGGCGATGATTTGCCTTTACTTTGTTTTTTAGGGCTACCACTGTGAATGGGAGTCTTCAATTTTATTAAACGGAACACGGTTATTCGGGAATTACACTTTTTGTTTTTCGTCACGACGCGAGCGTAGAGGCTTTTTGCTCTTTTATTCACTAACACTTAGAGGCTTTTTGCTCTGTTATGTTGTAAACCGGTCCCTCCGGGCGCATCAATGTTTATTAATGAAAATAAAATAAATTTACAAATTTATTTGACTTTATTAATCATTAATTAGACTAAATAGAGTTACTAACGACTCGCGAATACACACATACACGCACACACACACGACACATTCACTGATACACTAAAAGAAGAATTTAGTCAATGGGTTTTCAAATAATCACTGCGGTTTTGGTGTTTATTTTTTTCATTTGTAAACGTAGCTTTTATTTTCTTTCTATGCTTTTGCTCACACTGGTTTTTTATTCAAAATTTGTCTGCATTCCTGCCTACTTCGCACCATACCTCGAGCAGAACTGCGCTTTCAATATCTTTTTACTGCTCACCAAATTTTTCCTGCGACAGGATCCATTGTTCCAGTTATCCTTGGGCTGGCTGGGCTTTGCACAATTTTATTTTTCACTTTGTCACTTTTACTATTTTTACGGGGAGCTATTTCGCCCGGCTTGTTCTGCTGCTAACGATCGACTGTCCTGTGCCCTAGTTTTACGGCTTGCATTCTGCTGCCCGAGTCTCGCTACCGGCCTGCGCGTCGCTTCCTGTCTGGCGCCGCCGCTTCAAAATTGTCGCGATCCAGTTGCTTGTGCGCCTTGCGTTGTCTATGCACGCGCTCTGGGTACCAAGGCACCGTTACTTATGTCTGTACTAGGCTCGCGCTCTGGGTACCGAGGCACCATTACTTGTGCGCGTTCTATGCTTCTCGAGTCCTGGGTACCGAGGCACCGGCTGGGCGCCGAATGTCTGAGGGTTGCCTATGTTGTGTGCCCTTTTCCTTGTTTCAGTCTTTGGCTTCGCTGCCTATGATTCTGCCTGTGCTTCTGCCTATGTTTCTGTCTATGTTACTGCCTAAGTTTAGAATTCCTGCGGAGAATATTAGATTTAAGTTTACCTTCGCTTCTTTCAAAAGGCCTCAGCCCGGTACTGTGAACGCGGTGTATTCTCTGCTGCCCTGCGGCATAGGTATTTGCCAATACCCGCTCTTCAAGTCCAGCGTGAGTATATATTTCGCGTCCTTGAGTTTCTCCAGGATGTGGTCGATCCGTGTTAACGGGTAGGTGTGTGGATTAGATTTCGCGTTGAGCTGGCTATAATCCTCACACATTTGCATCTCTCTCGTCTTTTTCCCAACGAGTGAGAGGGGTGCACTGTATGGACTCCTGGATGGCTCTATTTTCCCATCTCGCAGACGTTCATCAACTTGCTCATTGATGAATTTCTGCATGACCGGATTTTTCTGGTAAAACCTCTGCTTGAAAGGGTCTTCATCCCGCATGGAGTTGGTGTGCTCCGCAATGGGTGACACCTCATCAAACCATAGAACTGGGCTAGCTTAGACTGTAGAAAGGCCTCAACCTGTTCTTCTGTTCTGTAGCCACAATTGCTCCTTGTGCCTCGACGCCCTGCAAGGCGGCGTGGCTAGTCGTGGGCCGTCTTCTACGGCGTCGCCGCTTAGTCGGGCCTCCCACGGTGACTTGGTCGTCTGCTCTGCTTCGTCCTGCCGTTTGTTCCGTAAATCCTTGCTGGCGCACCTCTCGTGTCCTGGTTGATTTCTCTAGTTCTGGCTGCCGTGTTTCGTGTGTCCTGGTTGATTTCTCTGGTCCTTGCTGGCGTGTCCTCGTTGATTTCTCTGGTCCTTGTTTTACTCCTTGCTTCCTTCGCTTGGTCATGCCTCTGCGCCCGGTGTGTGCAACTCGTCCTGGGTCCCGGTTCGCCTGAAAGGGTTCTTCAGACGTGCCATGGGGCAAGCGGGTGGTAGAACCGCGTTCCTGTGGTTGTCCTAGGCCACTGGGTCCTTCGCTGCTCGTCGGTGTCTTCTCCAAACGTAATGTTGCTTGGCCACACTCCAGGAAGTCCATTCCTAGGATTACTTCCTTCAGAATGACGGCCAATACCAACATTGGCACTGTCGTCTCCTTTTGTCCGTGCTGAATCCTCAGTCGTAGGGCTCGCGTCACGTCTCTCGATGTTCCATCCGTCAGTGTGATGCGGATCAACGCTGCTCGCTCATTCTCCGGTGTACTTAGCCCTCGCTGTTGAAGCTGCGTATGGCCCCGTGTCGATCGTGGCATCCGTCACCAACTCCTCAATCTTGACATGCGCGCCTGTGCGCACACTGTGTCGCCCGCAATCCTAACAGAATAGCACGCGGTGTTGTGTCCGGGTTGTGCGCAGTTATGGCACACTCGCTGTGCATCGCTGTTGGTTGCTCAAAATGGTGCTACGTGTGGGGAAGGTCCTACAGTTGCGGGTTTTTTCGCCTCTATGTTGTGCGTTGATGGCGGATTCGGGGACTTCGGGCCTTCCTTTCGTTGATCCAACTGGTTTGTCCCTAGTCGCTGCTCTACTCCTTGGTAGAATCATAGGTGGTCACGAGCTTGTCCAGTTGTGCCAGCGTTCAAAACTCGTGACGGCTGGTACTCCGGCATCATGTTATCATAAATCCTGTCCAGTTTCTATTCATTTGTATACTTCGCGCGCCGTAGTCGCAGCGCCAGTGAGTAATCCCGGAAGCGTTCACCTCGGCGTTGGGTTCGGTTCCTGATATCATCCTCGAGCCGTTCGCCAACTCATATGGTGCTTTCCCTTTGTGGTGCCGTTGGTGTCCAGTCCGAACTCCTTCAGGATGAGCTGCACTTCGAACTTGCGACGGAAAGCGATCCAGCGTGTTCCCATATTTTGTAAAGTTTGTGATGCATGGTTAAATTCGTTGAATAAAAGCGAGTAGACGTTGCGACAGTGAATTCCTGTTGACTGGAGCTTGCACTGGTTAAATGTTTGTAAATCTCCGGTGAGATTTAATGACACGTTGATCATAGACTGGTTATATGTTTATCAAATTTCCGGCGAGATTTTATGGACACGTGGCTCTTGCACTGTTTAAATGTTTTAAATCTCCGGCGAGATTTCTTGAAACGTGAACTAGTTAAAATGTTTTAAATCTCCGGCGACATTTCTTGACACGTGGTTCTTGCAGTACTTGAGGAGTGTTACGATGTTAACTCTTTGCCTGGCCGATCTCAATTGCACTTTTGATATTCGACACCGAGTCTTATATTTTGTTCATGATGATGTCAGTTCGCATACCCGATCGTGACTAACACCCTCGGTATTCGACGCCGAGTCTAAAGGACTGGCTGATGGAAAAGGTTAAGCAATGTTATAAGAGACCAGAAAGGTCAAGATTAGCGCATAAGTGAGTATGCGCAGTAATCCTATAAATTATGTTTTTTTTTTCCACTAGCTAAAGAATCAATGTTTTTTTTTCATGCCTGCGTCGATATATAGATTTATACCCTTTGATAATAGAGAACTTGTTTATCTTGTGGGTCTTGCACTTCTCTTGTGTAATCTGTATAAATAAATGCTGTGGGTCTTTAATCCACAAAAAGGTATTAAATTCCTCGAAACTTAATGTCTAGTCTTAGTAGTACCTGCTCGGGCGCCATCTGTAAGAACGATATCTCAGGCTGGGGTACTTATTTCAGTCTCGCCTGGGTCTTTACAGAAAATTTATAAATACTAGCTAGTAGCAGGTCATGCCCTGCTGAGCTATGTACAGAATGTATGAGATGGACATGGTCCACGTCACGAACACTCGCTTGCACTCCCACAAGTCGCTCCGTGATGTATTCCAACACAACGCAACTTGTTAGAATGCACGCTCACGCACCCTGCTCGCCAGAAGCCGTGCAGAACGCCCGTGACCGCAGGTAGTCTCGGTACTCCCACGAGCCGCTCAGTGGTGTGTGCCACCACGCCGCAAACTCCTTAGAGTACACGCTCACGCACCCACGCGGCACTACCCACGCAAAACGCCTGTGACCGCAGGAACTTGCGCTTATGCTCCCACAAGTCGCTCAATGATGTATTTCAGCGCCTGTTAGAGCACACGCTCACGCACCCACTTGCCAACAAACGTTTACTTTAACGGACTGTGAGTGTATATGCTCTGAATCGCTCACTTGCCAGAAAGCACGACTCTGCGAATACACTCGTTCACGGTCACACACGAACACGACACATTCACTGATACACTGCGGGTTTGGTGTTTATTTTCTTAATTTATAAACATGGCTTTTATTTTTATTCTATGCTTTTGCTCGCACTGGTTTCTTATTCAAAAATTTTCCCTGCCTTCCTGCCTACTTCGCACCGTACGTCGCGCATAACTGCGCTTTCAATATCTTTATTACTGCACATCTATTTTGTTCTGCGACAGCATCCATTATTCCAGTTATTTCGCCCGGCTTGTTCTGCTGCTCCCGATCGACTGTCCTGTGCCCTAGTTTCGCGGCTTACATTCTGCAGTCCGAGTCTCGCTACCGGCCTAGCATCGCTGCCTGTCTGGCGGCGTCACTTCAAAATTGTCACGATCCAGTTGCTTGTGCGCCTTGCGTTGTATATGCACGAGTTACCACTGCACCTTTCCTGCTCTAACAAAAACCGTCCAGATCCCGCTGAAAACAGCATTAACGGCCACAACAACAACAACATATTGTGAAATGCTCTCGAAAATTCTAGAAATAGATTTCATCAGAATGGTAATGTTGCATCAGCCTTTAAACCGTGTGTTGGTCGCCTTTTTAGCTTGAAGACCGTTATAGCCGATGGACGCCGGTATGCAGAAAAACGGGGGTAAAAAGGACGGTGAGCCGTGCAATTTGGTCATACATAGAACCGCAAGTCAATTAAAAACGAATATACGAACGAAAATCTGTCAAAAAGTAAATTATAATAATAATAAATTTAAATTAATAATAAATTAAAAATTAAGAACATAAACGTTGTTGTGGAAATTAATCATTGACAAATATTAAACCAATTGTTACGTGGAGCTACGGCCCATTTATAACTAGCGCAGCCGGACCTAAAGAGCTATGCATTGGACTCCCGTATATGGGATATTCATGTAAGACAGCAACGGTAGTAGTGAACACTAAAATATTAACAAAAATAAAAAATTATAATGCAAAGTTACACAATCAATATCTGTACGAAAATCACAATGCATTGTCAGCGAAAACCCGGTGGTCGCACTTGACGGCCGCAGCCACGTGTTAGATTGCATAAATTTAAGCAAGCGAGCACGTGGCAGCATAAGTCTGTAGTGAGTAGCGTTCGGTTTAAAGATGCATGCATGTGATGTACATACGAATACCCAGATTCACAAAAGCAAAAAGGCTTACGCAATAAGGCGACACGATAAGGTGTTCTGGAGTATACCAAGAGATAAAGAAATAAGGCTTACAAAAATAATGTGTATAAGATATATATATATAAAAAAAAAAAAATACAAGCAATAAGGCTTCCGCAAATAAGTGCGAGATATATCAAAAAGAAAGAAATAGGGCTTAATCTGAAGAGGCACCACCTGAATGACGAGGACGGGAAATAGTTCAATTACCATAATATTCAGAGTTGCAGGGCGCAAAGCTGTATGTTGTTTTTGAATATACCCGAATTCGTTGTTTAAGGGGACGCAAGCTGATTATTAAGCCCATTTAAAGCAATATGAGAATTAACAAATATAAACGAAAACAAATGAACTACCGATTGCACCAGATTCGTGACTTTACACATGTACATCAAAACTAAAAAAAAATCTATCATTACAGAAAATTTTAGAAGACACCATTACATTACACACCACAACACAACGGTTAACAGGACACCCAAAATAAAATAAGTTAATTAAGAATAACATTAATACACACACACTATAAATTAAGATAACAACACACATTAGACACTAAGACAACAACACACATTAAAAACTAAGATATCAACACACATTAAAAATTAAGATAACAACACACATTAGAAACTAAGACAACAACACACATTAGAATCTAAGATATCAACACACGCATAAAAATTAAGATAACAACACACCAACACACATTGTTCAGAATAGCAATCAAATTACACAC
Organism: Zaprionus africanus; assembly: GCA_018151435.1. NCBI lineage: Eukaryota > Metazoa > Arthropoda > Insecta > Diptera > Drosophilidae > Zaprionus > Zaprionus africanus. The sequence continues at coordinate 73,395 of JAECXB010000457.1, read as the reverse complement.
GAATTATATAAGAAAAGAAGAGTAAATAGGAATTCACAGGACATAATTGAAATACTAAAATAGGTCGGATAGAATTTACAGCTTTATAGAGAGAGTTCATGTCGAATATCAAAAGGTTGTTTCCGAACACCAGAAGTAGAAGTAGAGCTAAAAGAGAAGGAATAGCAGCAAGGTCTTTAGAGTCCATTGAAGAAAATTTTATCTTAGGTAGAGAAACAGTCCCGACAATAATGACTTCCAACGCTCCACCAACATCGGCAATCGAAACGCCGCCACCAACGGTAAACACCAGCCCCAATGACATATTTAACACCTTACGGATTCCAGACGCAATTAGATTTCTGCCGACCTATGACGGAAATTTTAAGACCCTTAACGACTTCATTACGAACGTCGAAGAAGTTCTGATGATGATCAGGGGAGCAGACCAAACTCCTTATGGTCGTCTATTAATGAGAACTATTAGAAACAAGATAGAAGGACGAGCAAACGAAGTCTTAATTACAGAGGAATCCCTCTCGATTGGGACACTAGTAGAGAGACACTTCGCGCTAACTTTACGGACAAACGAGACGAGTCTTCCTTGTTACAGGAAATTCATCTAATTAAGATGAAAGATCTTTCTTTAACTAGACTATACGAACAGATATCGGAAGTTAAACTGGCATTGTTTAATGTCATAGAGACTAAAGATGGGAACAATCAGTAGTGAAAGCAAAAAAAGAATCGTACACAAAGTTATGTCTAGACGCATTTATAACGGGAGTAAGGGGACCGCTAGGCGCCTTTATAAGGGCCCTAAGACCCAGAACCCTGACCGAAGCCTATGAAGAGGCAATAAAAGAAAGGGAATTATATTTTCAGGAAAGAAAAAGAAAACAATTCGATCAGAAAGGATCAGGACAAGAGAAAAGGAGAAATAACACAGATCAGGGTCAAGTAGTCCAAGCATCGACTAGCAACAATGGAAATAGAAACTTTAATAACCGTTTGGGATCCAATCAGGCTCCACAACAGTATAGTTCCAACAATAGTGCTAGGACAAACAATTATAACAGAAACAACCAATCAAATACACGGGCAATAATGGCCAAGCCAGAAGGACCACACTATACGAGCGGACGGACACAAATGAGTTCCTCTAACCGTTCGGGGCAATCGTATAACATCAACGGACAAAGTCGAAACGATGAGCAGACACAGGACACCCTACAAAATTTCAAGAACTAGCCTCGGAAGACAGACGGGATATAAGACAGACACAAACATGGTTCAACTCTTCCATATGTGAAAATAGACTCACCGTTTGGAAGACAACTAAAATTTTACTAGACACAGGGGCTACCCATTCATTCTTAGACCCCAAATTTACCACGAGCACTAATAGAATTAGATTAAAAACAGATTTTAAAATCAAAACAGTTTTGAGCGTACACACATCAAAGGAAAAAGCAGAATTCATAGGCTTTAAAGAATTTAAGACAAATTTAAAATTTACATTTCTGTTGTTCAAATTTCATGACTACTTTGATGGTCTACTAGGCATAGATTTGTTGTCACAACTTAAAGCAAATATTGATTTAAAAAATCTGGTGTTACGCACCGAGTTCGCTCAAATACCAATTATATTAAAACAGAATAGGACAACGCAAGTTTATCTGCTAGAGCCACAAGCAAAAACAGTGGTAGCTCTTCCGGTTAACATAAAGAAGGGAATTTAATTGTAAAGAAGTTGAAATATGTAAAAATGTGTTAGTGATAGAAGGATTATATAGAGCAAAAGATAATGTTAGTTACATGGAAGTAGTCAACTATTCAGACAAAGAAAAGAAGATTTACTTAGATTCACCATTGACAGTAGAAGAATGGAAAAACGAAGAATTTGTAGAAGTTAACGTGACTACATTGATAACGGACGAACAAACAAATCATAAGATATATTTTAACCAATTACGCATCGAACATTTAAATAAGGAAGAGGAAGTTGAATTGAAAAAACTACTTTGCCAATTCCCAAAGATTTTTCACAAAGAAACGGACAGACTATCATTTTCAAACCAAATTAAACATTTTATCCCCACGACAGACGAAATCCCAATTTATTCAAGACCATTTAAATACGCCCAATGCGAGAAAATAGAAATTAGTAAACAGATTCAGAAACTTTTAGAACAAGATATCATTCGGAATAGCCATTCCCCTTGGAGTGCCCCAGTGTGGTTGGTCCCCAAGAAGATAGACGCTTCGGGCCAACCCAAATGGAGAATGGTAGTAGATTTCAGGAAACTTAACGACAAAACAGTAAAAGATAAATATCCTATGCCGGCCATTAACGATGTGCTGGATAAAATAGGCCGGGCCAAATATTTCTCAGCACTTGATCTAGCAAGTGGCTATCACCAAATTGAAATGGCCAAGCAAGATAGGGCAAAGACCGCCTTCACAGCAGTAGGTGGCCACTATGAGTTTACAAGAATGCCGTTGGGATTAACAAATGCCCCGGCAACTTTCCAGAGAGTCATGGATAATGTACTAAAAGAGTTAATTGGCGAATGTTGCCTAGTTTATCTTGACGATATCGTCATATTTTCAGCATCCCTTCAACAGCACATAGGGCACCTAAAGTCGGTATTCGACAAACTGACACAGGCAAATTTAAAATTACAGATAGACAAATCAGAATTCCTTAAAAAGGAAATCGAGTACCTCGCGGACGGAATTAAGCCAAACCCCAAAAAACTAGAGACTATAAAAAAATTCCCCTTTTCACAAACAAAGAAAGAAATAAAGTCGTTTCTAGGACTCTTAGGGTATTATAGAAAGTTTATTAGAGATTTCGCTAGAATTACGAAACCACTAACTAAACAATTAAAAGGGAAACAAAAAACCATAAAGATAGATAGCGAATATAAAGACACATTCGAAAGTTGCAAAACGCTCTTGTGTAATGACCCGATAATACAGCATCCAGATTTTTCCAAACAGTTTATTTTGACCACTGACGCTAGCAACGTCGCAATAGGTGCAGTATTGTCACAAGGTACATTAGGAAAAGATAAACCAGTATCTTTTGCTAATCGGACGCTTTCAGATACAGAATTAAACTACTCTACAGTAGAAAAAGAAATGTTGGCTATCATTTGGGCCACAAAATATTATAGACCTTACCTATACGGACAAAAGTTCAAAATAGTTACAGACCACAAACCACTTACGTGGTTGATGAGTTTTAAAGAACCCAACTCAAAGCTTGTTCGTTGGAAATTACAGCTCTTAGAATATGATTTTGAGGTGATCTATAAAAAAGGTTCCCAAAACATAGTCGCAGACGCACTAAGCCGAGTGCTAATAGAAGTTAATTATAATGACAATGTATCGGAAATAGCATCAGCAAGGGACACGATACATTCGAGTTTCGAAGAACTTGATGAAAACTTGTTTATCTCGGAAAAACCCTTAAATGAATACAACATACAACTTATATTTGAAACCGGTTTAAACTCAAGAGCCGTTTCGACCACCCCCTTTAGAAACAAAATCAGACGAATAATTTATGAACCTGACTTTACGGACGACACAGTAAATAGACTATTTAAGAACTACCTTAGACCAAATAAAACTTAAGCAATTTTTGCACCAGACCCCATTTTTAAAAAAATTCAAAAATCGTACTCTAAATATTTCGCACAAAGCAAAGTTTATAAAGCGGTAAGGTGCACAATGTATCTTGAAGACATTAACGACACAGACGGACAGGAAAAGAAAATTATAGAACAGCATGAAAATTCTAATCACAGAGGCATAGATGAGGTAAACGCCCAATTGAAAAGAAAATACTATTTCCCAAATATGAAACAAATAATTATAAAAACCATTAATAACTGTGACATATGTAAACTACTAAAGTATGACCGATCGCCACCCAAAGTTAAATATTTAGAGACAGAAACCCCCTCAACACCTATGCAAATTATACACACGGACTTATATACAATCAACGGAAACTATATGATGACTATAATTGACAAATTCTCTAAATTCGCTGCGGCTTATACGATCCCCACTAGAAATAGTACAAACGTTGTAAAATCAATGCAACAGTTCATACAATATTTCGGTATTCCAAGCAAGATAGTTTGCGACCAAGGAGCCGAATATAATTCGAACTTGTTCAAAGATTTTTGCAAACAATACGGAATAAAATTGCACATGACATCATTCCAACAGTCATCAAGCAATGCACCAATAGAAAGACTACACTCAACCTTAACAGAAATATATAGGATAATAATAGAGAAGAAAAAGTCAAAAGATTTACAGATAGAACACGATAGTATATTAACGGAAACTTTAATAACTTATAACAATGCTATTCATTCAGCAACTAAACTCACACCTTTCGAACTGTTCTCGGGTAGAACCCATTCGTTTAACAAGAATATTGTATTTAACGACCAGCATGACTACCTCAGACAATTAAATGACTTCAGGAAAAAACTTTACCCGGACATAGCATATCAAATGAGCTTGGCAAAAAGCCAGAACAAAACTAGAGACGACCCAAAAGAATTAGACACAGGGGAGATAATCTTTAGAAAAGAAAACAGAAGAAACAAATTAACACATAGATTTACACAACAGAAGACATTAGAAGACAGAGGGCACACATTAGTTTCAGATAAAAAACAAAAATTACACAAGTCAAAGATAAGAAAGTGCACTAGGAAAAACACTATACAAAACTGAATAACAGAACAAACATTAAAACTACCTCAAACAATATTTACAATTCATTAACGTTTAGTACTGGGAGCAAGGAACTCCAATGTTCTACAAATTAAATTATATTTTATTTAACAAAGACATTGTAAAATCTCTAAACATTTGTAAATCAAGCAGGTAACCAATGGGGAGAGGTGTCTGAGCAATTCCAATGCACTTAAGGTTTGCGACGCGATCAAAGTTGACGAACAGGAACGAATTCTGGAACCTGAAAAAGGAAACATTTGGTGCTAAACGGAGTCCGAACGCAATCACACTCAAATTGCGTGAGACTATTCCAAGTAACGGGGAATGCCATTATTACGTTTGAAGACTGCAATATTACGATTATGTCCATAGGTGATCCATTAGCACCTATGGACACGAAGCAATAAAGATGGATGACAAAATCAAACTCGTCATACCCTTGTTCAAAGGAGTGGAGATTTAAATCAACAGAAGTTGCACTGGGAAAGTGTAAAAAGCCGAAATAATGGTAATAAGAAGGAGAGCTGCCATATTCACACCGTCGCCATCACCGGCAGATTTCGTTCCGACACTTCCTTCGATGTGACCGTCTTTTCAATCCAGGGGGGGAGGAGTTACCACTGCACCTTTCCTGCTCTAACAAAAACCGTACAGATCCCGCTGAAAACAGCATTATCGGCCACAACAACAACAACATATTGTGAAATGCTCTCGAAAATTCTAGAAATAGATTTCATCAGAATGGTAATGTTGCATCAGCCTTTAAACGCGATGTGATTGGTCAGCTATGCATTTTTGTAGCTTCGAAAGTACCGTTATAGCTGTAGCGAAGCGTTGTAGCTGACGCCGGTATGCAGAAAAACGGCGGGGAAGTAAAAAAGAAGTTGCGACGGTTGAGCCAGTTGCAATTTGGTCGTGCATAACACCGCAAGTCAATTAAAAACGAATATACGAACGAAAATCTGTCAAAAAGTAAATTATAATAATAATAAATTTAAATTAATAATAAATTAAAAATTAACAACATAAACGTTGTTGTGGAAATTAATCATTGAGAAATATTAAACCAATTATTACGTGGAGCTACGGCCCATTTATAACCCAGGCACCGTTAATTATGTCTAGGCTCGCGCTCTGGGTACCGAGGCAACTTTACTTGTGCGCGTGCTATGCTGCTCGAGTCTATGCACAAGTCCTGGGTACCGAACCACCGTTACTTATGCTGGGCGCCGAATGTATGAGGGTTTGCTTATGTTTTGTGCCCTTTTCCTTGTTTCTACCTCTGCGCCTGACTTTGGCTTCGCTGCCTATGATTCGGCATGTGTTTCTACCTATGTTTGTGTTTATGTTTCTGCCTATGTTTAGAATAACTGCGGAGTATATTAGACCTTAGTTTACATTATATATATAATAACAAGTTCGCGGTTAGTATTTATGAAAAAAATATAATTTTTTTTATAAACACTTAGTCGAAACAAAGAGACAATTCCCGTCGTTCCTTAATGGAGCTTGAATTAAATCTAACTTAAAGCTACAAACTGGACGCTTAGCAAACCTTTGGTTGAGTTTTATTTACTTCTATATATGAGCGTACATAAGGATTTTTTTTATTTTTACATGACACTGGGCACTCTTTTGAGTGGATTGTGCATGGGAACGGATCTGCCGAGAATTTGCGCTGCGTAAGCAGTTTTGACCCTTTCGTGGGAATGTTTACAAATGATCGGAGTAGGCTGACTTGTTATTGTCGCCGAATTAGGGGATAAAAATGTTTATGTCCAAGCAGGCGGAATTGTCGCTGAATTGGGGAATACAAACGTTTATGTCTAAGCAGGCGGATGGTTTCTGGTGATATACATAATTGTTTGTCTTATACGGTATGCTAAGTACAATGGTCAAGTGTATGTATATATGTGGAAATGTTTGTGGGTGTGTATGTGTGGACAATTGTTGCGCTATGTTACATATGCTACTTCCCTATACTTAAAAAACTGGCCTGCCCTGAGGCGGATAAGTTAGAATACAATATAGGGTTTATATTATTATCATATTCAATTACTTGATTGTTTGCAATATATGGAGGTTCTATGGGAATGGGAACTTGATTATTAAATTTAATAATGTTTTTCTTAGGTATACTCTTATATTTGTGGACAAAATATAACATTGTAATAATAATAATAATAAGTACAATTACTGCGTTATTATCTCCCTCTATTATTATTTCTTGATTTTTGCAATTCTGGTTGAGTGTGGTTTTTGGTAATTTCCCTGTTAATATAATGTTAGGTTCGACATAACTTATTTCTGTATTTTTATGGGTTTTTGTGTATCTACATTCTGTATTTTCTTGGTTTAAAATACCTGCTATGCATTTGTTAGAAAATAATTTTTTTGAAGATGCTAAGAAAATTGTATTGGCTAGAACATAATATTTGTCGTTTATATTTTCAATCAATATATTTTTATTGCTATCGGGGTACGGTATCATTGTAAAAATTGGGGTTTCTATAATATCTTTTGGGATATGGGATATTAAAAGAATTTCATTCTTGTCAGTTTTTAACCAAGTTGAAGTTTTAATATTTAGAACTTTTTCAGAGTTTATATTTGTTAAGTAGTCATGTTTTAATAATTTAGGGTTAAAAATGCCAAGTCTTGTTAGCTGCATTCCTAGTTTAATATCTTCTATATACTCGGTAAACTGTTGTAAATTAAATAATAGAATGTTAAGTCTCTGGTCTCCGTCATGTACCGTGCTTAAAAAGTTTATTATTTCTATGCCTTTATTGACTTCTCTTATTACTTTATTAAGTTCGTTAGTTTGGACGCTGCTTTCTGCCAAATTATGAATTTTGTGTTCTAATTCTTCTTTGTCTGATTGATCTAAAGTTCCAAAAAGGTATTTGTACGTTGTACCTATAAAATTAACTAAGCCGCGTTTGCTGCGCTTCACTTTTCTTATGCCATTCATTTCTCTTTCTAACTTTTCAACTAAATATTGAACTTGGGATACAGATTCGAACTCTTGTGATTGTTTTGTTAATTTATTATAAGTTTGTTCTGTTTTTGTGATGTTCACGGTTAGACAATGATATTCATAGTTTATTGGTAAGGTTATTGATCCTGTAGTGAAAATTAAATAACCATTTTTGGCTTGAATGGGATTAACTTCGATACTTTGTCCTTGGACATATTGGGTAATACATAGTAAGAAATAGTAACTGATCATCAAAACTGCGTGATTATGTTGGACTGCTTTGGTCACTTGGGGTTGTGCTGGAATTATCATATTTGGTTTTATTAATTTTCTTTTTCTTTTTATATTTTGATTTATAGTGGGTTATTTTCCTACCTCTGATTTTCTCTTCATAATGTTTTTCATCTACTTGAGTGATCTCTCCTGTTTTCTTAAAGGGATTTGTTTTTTTAGATTTAACTAATGGTGCTTGCCTATATCTAATATCTATTTCATAATCTTCACGTGTTTCGTTTAATTTATCTATTTTGTTACTTTTATTAGTTTGTGTGTTATAAGCAGGTGTTCCTGCATAAACGAAAATATCGGCTGGGGTTCTTCCAGTCGTATATATATTATAAATATAAAGTATTGTTTCAAAACTAGTTAATTTGTTTTCAGGGTTTGATTCGGTATTAATTATTCTTAATTTTTCATAAATAGTTTTATGAAATCTCTCGACATCAGAAATTCCATTTTTACTACTTGTAATTTCTATTTTGACGCCTTCTGTTTGTAACCAAAGTTGTAAAGCTGCGCACATAAATGCTGAATCTTTATCTGCGTTGATTTCTATAGGTTTACCCATATTGGTAAAAACTAAGAGTATTGCTCGTTTAGCTTCGAGCCAATCTCTGGATTGTATTTCAATTAAAGAGGCGAACTTTGAATAAGTATCAATACAAGATAAAAATTGTTTATTGTTGACCATATAAAAGTCCATTACATATTTGTCTCTTGGATTGAAGACTTCAGGAGTTGTTTCGAATTTTAATTTTGTGTCTCTATGCTCAGTTTTTGCAACATTACAAACATCACATTCGTTTATAATGTTTTGAATCAATTTTTGATAATCGGGGTAAAAGAAGTTTTCTTTGAACAAGGAAATGGTTTTTTCAATACCGGGATGTAAAAGTTCTTTGTGTTTTTGAACTATAATTTCTTTAAATTGAGCATATGTGTGAATATTTGTAAGTTTTGAGGTAGATCTCATTACTTTTATAATATTATTTGGGCAAATAATATTTACGTAGGCGTTTTGGAATGTTGTAAAGTCTTCATCATTATTGAAATAAATTACAGTGTTTTTAGTGCAAATGTATTCTTTGATAAGCTCTTTTGCATAATCACAAGTCATTTCCTTATAGTTTATATTTATTATTGTTTTATGCAAATATTTTGTTACTTTTACTTCATTGGTGTGACCTTTAGTGAATTCTATCTGATGAGTAAAGTAGTTAATAGGTCTTTCTGTAATGGGTATATAATTTTGACTGTCCTCGTGACTACTATGTATGGTAGCAGCGGTGGTGGAAGTTTCACCGAGGAAGTTCTCAATTTTTACACGTGAAAGTGCATCTGCAACATGGTTTTCTTTACCAGGTACATATTTGATTTGGTAGTCAAACTCATTTAGTCTGATTTTCCATCTTTTTAGTTTCATGTTTGGTTCCTTGATATTTTCAAGCCAAACTGAGGGGCGGTGGTCACTAGGAATTTGAAATTTTTGACCGAAAAGATAGGACTTGAAGTATTTGGTGGCGCAGACAATAGCTTAAAGTTCTTTCTCTATTGCCGAATAATTGAGCTCGTGGTCATTGAGTGTACGACTAGCGTAACAAACAGGTTTAGGATCCTGTGAGAGTACAGCACCAAGAGCAATATTGCTGGCATCTGTAGTCAGTGAGAATGGTTTCTGAAAATTAGGGTATATTAAGATTGGGTCGAACATTATGAGAAATTTTAATTTCTCGAAAGCGGATACATTGTTTGTATCATTGGCATTTATATTGGCGCCTCTCTTAAGATTTTGGGTCATTGGTTTTGCAATATTTGCGAAATTGGGGATAAACTTTATGTAAAACCCGCAAAGGCCAAAAAACGACTTAATTTGCATAGGTGATTTGGGAATGGGAAAATTCTTAATTGCATTTATTTTTGTTGGGTTAGGTTTTATACCTTCAGTTGTTATGATGTGCCCTAGAAACCCTGTTTCTTTTTTGAGAAATTCGCATTTGTCTAACTGCAGTTTAAGATTCGCTTCCAGTGACAAAGTGTTCTTCCAATGAAGTGGAGAATACTATAATGTCATCCATGTATACCAAACAATCTTTGTAGATAAGATCTTCTAATAGATAGTTTACGCAATGTTGAAAGGTTGCAGGTAGATTTTTCAATCCGAATGGCATTCGAGTGTACTCGTTATCTCCATTCTTGGAAGAATAAGCTGTTTATACCCTTCGACCATTGAAAATGGTCAAAAAAGAGTAATACTAACTTTGTGCAAATGTATGTAACAGGCAGAGGGAGGCGTGGAAGACCCCACAGAGTATATATATTCTTGCTCAGGATCACTAGCCAAGTCGATTAAGCCATGTCTGTCTGTCTGTCCGGATGTCTGGATGTCTGGATGTCTGGATGTCTGGCTGTCTGGATGTCCAGATGAACACACAGATCTCAGCTATTATAAAAGCTAGAGACACCAAATTTGGCATGAAGGTTTCTGTTGATCCGGGACAGGTGAAGTTTATTTCAAATGTTGGGTGCTACGCCCCCCGCCCACGAAAATCAATAATTTCATCTTTTAAGCTGATTTGCGAGCGACATATAAAAGATACAACATTTTGAGTAAGACTATACTTAGCTAATTATAATACCAGCATAATTTCAAAATTCCAATCCGATCGGACAACAAACAGAGAAGTTCGCTTTGATTTTGCATACAGTCCAGCGAGCTGTGACGTCATTGCAATGCTCATTTAGGAAAGAAAAGGAAAGAGAATGCGAGCGCGTAGCGCCATCTGTTGTTCGTCTCTGCTTTTCTATGCACACGCATTTTTTGCATTTAAACGCATACACACACATACATACATTTGTGATTGACCAATCAAATGTTGCACGCATATACACGTATTCATACACAGACGCATATAATGGTTTACGTTACGATATTTCTGTTAAGTAGTAGTATTGTACAATTATTGACTCTTTACGTTTCAAAAAGGTCGAAGGGTATCCCACTGTCGCGTGCCGCTCGACTGTTGCTCTTGTTTTGGTATAGAGTTTTCATCCATTTGGATTTGATGAAAACCTTTTGCTTAATCTATGATAGTGAAATATTGAGATCTACCGAGTTTATCTAATATTTCATCCATAACAGGAATGGGGTATTTGTCGTCCACGGTAATCTCGTTTAGTTTGCGATAGTCAATTACTATCCTAAACTTTTGTTTAGCAATACTAGAGGTATATACACAACAGCAATTCCACACGCTACATGTATGGACAAGTGGTGCACTACGTTACATATGCTATTATATACGATTATATATTATGTGTTCAAATTATATCGCGATTTTCTAATTTTTGCCGGTAACATTTAATCGAATATCCTTTTTCTTTTATTTTGTTATGTAGGTACACTCTTCCCGCACAACTGTACCAAGTTTCATGTGTTAATCATTGTTTGTTTGATTGTGAGAGGCGTAAAGGTTGTAAGTGTTTCAAATTGTTTTTGTGAAATCAGGGCAAATGAAAATTGGATCGTTCATTATGAGTGTTTTCAATTTTACAAATCATTAATTGTATTCTTCGTTTTTAATTGTCTATTTTAGCTCCTTTATTTTAGAAATATTGTCTGAGGTGTTCCAAAAACTGGAACTAACTTATGGTAATAACCGCAAAAGCTTTATAATGATTTGATTTTTTTTTTGTATCTTTGGGAGGGGTAAATTTTCGATTGTTTTAAATTTCTCATTATTAGGTCGTATACCTTTTGGACTTTTAAAACGACCTAAGGAAATTTGTTTGCTTTTTTAATAATTCGAATTTGTCCACCTCGGACTTTCCCATAGTGCACTGTTGGAATGTTACAGGAGCATTGTGTAAGCCAAATGGCATGCGAATGTTATCATAGTGACCATGTCAGATTTGGTGTAAGCCTTTAAGTCAATCGTAGTAAAATACAAACATTTTCCTTATTCGCCCAGTATTTCGTCCATTTTAGGAATCGGAAATTTATCATTTATTGTTATTTCTTTTAGGTTTCGATAGTCCACGACCAACTTGAACAACTAATACTATCTTTTAATGTAACTATACCGTTAATGGTATGAGCTTTCAACTTATTTGTTTTAATGGGGAAATTGAAGAAATTTGATTTTATTATATTAATTGTAGATCCGGTATCAATAATACAACGGAGCTTTAATTTGTTCATAACAATGTTTATGAATGGGTTTGTTCTTGTTCTTCGTCCGCATTTTGATGAAAATTTTCGGACGTGTCCAATCTTGATTGGCCACTCGAACTTGGTCTTTGCCTTATGGGCTTGATTTGTTTGATAGTTTGTTGTATTATGTAATTGTGCCTGGTCTAGTTTCTGTTTAAATTCTTGGTATAACTGCTCAATGTTCGGGCTATTATTATTATTTTTCTTGTTATTAATAGTGTTGTTATAATTTTGGTTTTGACTGGTTGAACTTGACACTTGGTTATAATTTGAACTGTAATTCTTACTTTTAGAATTTTTGTTTTGATCATAATTTTTGTTCTGACTATTTTGTGATTTCGATCAATCGGACCATATACTATCATAGCAACCTTCTGGTTGAGCGATTTGCTTCATTTTGCTTACAGTTGTTATATCGAATCTAGCTAACTGCATGTATAGCATATCGGGGAGTTTTCTAATTACTACGTCTTTGACAGTATTATTCATTCTGATTGTATAAATGTGATTTTAAACGAGTTGTGTTCTAAATCTAACTTATTTGTTATAATGAAACATTTTTCTTCTAGCTCTTCGATAAAGTTACGAACTGATCCGTTGAACGGTGTGTGGTATAGTCTTCTTAGGAGTTCCTCGAATGGGGGTTGTGTTTTGAATTCCACGATAAGGGCTTCCTTCTGATCAATACAGGTGTTGGCTGAACTTAACTGGGACACACGCTGGGCATCACCTACAATCTGCATAATAAAGTTTTCTTAGGCTGGGTACATATCTCAGTCTCGCCAGGTTCTTTACAGAAAATTTATAAATACTAATACTACTAAGACTTTAGTAAGAGGGGCTACTAGCAGGTCAAGCTCTACTGAGATGTGTACAGGGTATAGGAGATGCACGTGGTCCACGTCATAAACACGTACTTGCTGGCCAAGTGTGAGTGGGTTTTCTTGGGGCACACGTGCGTGTGTCGCGTGTCATGCGTGCCTGGCCGGCGGCTTGTCGCAAGGAACGTCCGTGGCCGCAGGCGCTTTCGCTAGCACTCCGTGGCGTATTCCACCACACCGCAACTTGTTAGAGTGCTCGCTCACGCACCCTGCTCGCCAGCTATTGTCCACTCACGACGCCTCTCACGGTCGATCGTTGGCCGCGCTGAACGCCCGTGACCGCAGGTACTTGCGCCTATGTTCCCACAAGTCGCTCTATGGTTGTTTCCACCACCACAACCCCTTAGAGCACACGCTCATACACCCGCTTGCCAACTAGCGTTTCACTCACGGCACTATTCACGATTGGCCGCTGGCCGTGCAGAACGCCCGTGACCGCAGGTACTTGCGCCTATGCTCCCACAAGTCGCTTTATGTTGTATTCCACCACCGCAACCTGTTAGAGCACACGCTCACACTCCCACTTGCCAACTAGCGTTCACTCACGACACGGACTGTCAGTGTATGTCAGAGTCCCACACACACACACGGGCACACACGTACACGACACATTTACGGATATTTTAGGGAAGAATTAAATTCCTGGGTTTTTAATAATCACTGCGGGTTTGGTTTCATTTCTCTTTAAATCTGTACACGTGATTTTATTTTCTTTTCCTATGCTTTCTCACACTGGTTTCTTAATTTACAATTGTCCCTGTCTTCCTGCCTACTTCGCACCATACGTAGCGCATAACTGCTTTCTCAATATCCTTTTACAGCTCACCTGTTATGTCCAGTGACAGGATCCAGTGGCGGGTCCTTGCTGGCACTTCGACTTGCCCACAAGCTTTTATTATTTCAATTTTATTTTGCGGGAGCTTTTTTGCCCGACTTGATCTGCTGCTCACGAACGACTCTCCTGTGTTCTAATTATGCGGCCTGCATTACGCTGCCCGCGTCTCGCTGCCAGCCTAGCGTCGCTGCCAACATTTTGTCGCCGCTGCTTGCAGAGCGCCGCTGCTATCGGCCGATCGTGCCTTGCTGCCATAGCTCTGCTCGCACTTCGCTGCTCGGCTCTGCTGCTCACCTAGCGCCGCTGCCAGGCTGGCGCCATCGCTTCAAAATTGTCGCAATCCCATTGCCTGTGTGCAGCTGCAGTCTATGCGCGAGCTCTGGGTACCGTTACTTGTGCGCGTGCTATTTCGCTAGAGTTATGCACAAGCTCTGGGTACCGCGGCACTGTTACTTGTGTGCGTGCTATTTTGCGTGTTATGCTTGGCGCCGAATGCTGGAAGGTTTGCGTGTGTTGCTTGCCCTTTTAGTTGCATTTGCCTACGCCCCTGTCTGTCACGCTGCCTATGATTTTCTGCCTGTGCTTCTGCTTATGTTCTGTGCCTGTGCTTCTGCCTATGCTTCTGTTTTTATAAAAATACTGTGGGGTATATACGACTTAAACTTAATTTATATTTATTTATTAAAAATTAAATGTAGCGCGCTTTATGCGGCGTCACAGCAAATAAACGTGGTGTTTAATTTATTTAATTTAAATATTATAAAAATTTAAATTGTTCTATCGATATATTATGAAAACAATGTATTCACACTACAAGAATTGTAACGATCGTGCATATTGGAGAAGCACGCCCATCTCTAATGAGATGCAATAAATTCATTCTAACTTTCATCTTGGTTAAGCGCAGCAGCATTTTCTTCAAAATACTTTTTATCTCGTCTTTACGAGCTCGCTTAAGAAGAGCGAAAACATTTAGCGCCCGAGCAGGGACTTCCTGGAGAAGGTCCAACTCGCTGCTACCTGGAGAGCAGACATACTCGTATATGATATGAAGCAAGAAGTGCATCAGTTGGCAGAGCCGTTACTGCTGGAATCAACCTGTGAGTACCTTGGGTATTGTGACCATATTCTTGGCATAGTGCGTGTTGCATATTCGTAGTAGTTTAATTTTAAAAATTAATAAAGTTGCATATATACTTGCGGTGGTTGATTTGATCGTTGGTACAGTGGCTTAGAGCAGTGAAAATAATTCTGTTGTGATAGGTTAGTTCACTTGCACATATATGGTACATACATATATATATGTATGCATGCACATGTATCTTAATAAAAAACAGAAAATAAAGAAAAGAAAATTTGAGAGTTCGCGGAACTCAGTCAAAAGATAATTGAATTACCATTTAACCTTGACTGCATATCGAAAGGCAAATAATTAGCTCAACCGGCATCTAGGCAGTGGCGTAGTGAGGGGGGGGCGAAGGGGGCAGCCGCCCCGGGCGCAAAATCGAAGGGGCGGCAAATCCGGGCTCATGTTTGTTTTTATTTGTTATGTTAATTATTGATTTACGGTAAACGGATAATAGTTAGGGACAATCGCGCGCGCGATTTTATTTTTTCAAAAATTTTTCGGCTGCGGCGCTCTTTTCCGGAACTCAAACAAAATTTCTTCGCCTCACACATGTGATAATTTGATTTAGTGCAAAATGTATATTGTTCTACATTTCTTCGTTAGGATTGGAAGCATACAAAACTCTTGTGACAGCACTGAAAATCTGTCTTACTTTACCGTTGTCTGTAGCATCGTGTGAGCGTTCATTCAGTAAGCTCAAACTGGTAAAATCTTATCTCCGATCAACGATGAACCAAGAAAGACTGTCGAATCTGGCAATACTTTCGATCGAGAGCAATGTCGCGTCATCGATAGACTTTTAAGCTTGATCTTTTTTTATGCACGAAAGTTATAGATTATGCATAATTTACATGTTTCTTCGACATCTCCACAAACGTTTTTTTTTTTCATTTGAATATAGCGTATGATTCGTGTCAAAACTTTTTTTTCATACAGATCTTTTTATTTAGGGGGAGGGGGGCGGCATTTCCTCCATTGTGCCCCGGGCGCCGAAATGTCTCGCTACGCCACTGCATCTAGCGAAAGGAGTGAAAAGAGAGAATAGAAAAGTAGCGGTATATGTACATATGCATTTGCACTCTCTCATAACAAGCACAGTGGTTTAGTAACGCAAGATTGAAATTAAAATTTATGCCTTTCTAGATTGTGCATGTTATTAAAAATTGAGGAAGCATTTAATTGACTACATAAGTGATTTTCGAGTGTTAATTTTGTGATAGCTTAAGTTAATAAAATAAAAAAAAAATGGCTCCGAAACGAAATAAATACTCTGAACATCACTCGTCTCGCGATAGCTTAATAAATTCATTGAGGCGAAATAGACTATATATCTAATAACTGCAGTTCAATGATTGCGACAGAATTAGAAGCACGCCTTAGTTAAATTAAATACAATTCAGAGCGTAATCGAACAGACAACTGACAACGCTATTGAGTGGGATACGCGACAAATAATAGAAGAACTGTACTGCGATATAGGGGCAAAAATTCTGAGTGCATTTAATAACAGAGGAAGACATTCCGTTGCATTGGCTGATCCAGCTGCAAACTACGATGGTGATTGCTTTTCGTATGTCCAAACTGCCAAAGTTAACATTACCTAGGTTTTCAGGAAAGTTTACTGAATGGACTAGTTGGTTTAACGCGTTCACTTCGCTGATTGAATCGGACAATGATATCGATGAGCTTTCCAAATTTATACATTTGAAGTCGTGCTTGGATGCCAGTCCGAACTATAGACTGTTTAGAACTATCGTCAGAGAACTATAGTAAATCGCTTCAGTTGCCGCGTGAGCGGTTTGAAAACAATGCAATAATCGTACAGTCGCATGTATGCGAATTGTTTAATATTAAAACTCTCAAGCAGTCTGATGCAGATTGCTTAGGTGGGTTAGTTGACTCTGTTAATTCACATTTGGGATCGCTTCGATCGTTGGTCAGCGAAGGTGAAATGTTGGAGGCAATAATTTTTCACCTTATTAGAGAAAAATTAGATAATGAGTCTTTGGAAAAGTGGGAAGCAGAATATGATTGCTCACATTTGCCTTCTTGGAGCTTGCTGTCGCAATTTATTTGTAATAGGGGACGAAACTTAGCAGGAAGAGAAGTTCGGAAAGGAATTGCTGTGCATGGGTATAGCAAAGATTCAAATAAACGCACAAGCCTACCAACGACCGCAGGCAACAACGTCACGACTCAATGCAATAGTTGCTCAGGGCCACATCAGCTAAAATTGTGCCCGAAATTTATGGAGCCAACACCCCTACAACGATATCATGAGGTGAAAAAACAAAACTTGTGCCTAGTGTGCTTCAAGAAGCGGCATCAAACTAAGGATTGTAAGGCTCCACGTTGTTCTATTTGTAGCAAGCCTCACCACTCGATGCTGCATCGAGAATCAAGTGAGATGAGGGATTCAGAAAGCAACAACAGTCAGGCTAGTTCGAGTGCGTTGCACAGTTTGCTCTTGTCCAATCAGGCATCGAGCTTCTTGCCTACTGGGAAATCGAAGGTGTCACCAGTAAGAGCAGTATCCTTACCGCGCTTAGAGCTAGAAGCCGCAAAATTACTCGCTCAGCTTATGGCAAAAATAAAGGCATGTGTGCCTGTTCCCGTGCATAACACAAACTACTATATTTCACTGACTTAACTATTGTACTAAACTTGATAAGTTCGCAAGAAAGTAGATGGACTATGTTCGTTGCAAATGGAGTAGCATTAATTCAAGAATTGTCAAGCGTTCAGGATTGGTATAATGTAGATACAAAACTCAATCCGGCAGATATAGTGTCGCAGGGTATGCATACTTCTGACCTTAAAAGTTCCGAGTTATGGTGGCATGGTCCAAAGTTCTTGCAATAAGCGGTTGAAACGTGGCCCCCAATGCGGTGGCAGAGTTCAGAAGAACCACTAGAGCAGCGAGCATCGAAATTTTCTCTTGTAGCAGCCACCTCATCACAGTACGATGAAATAGTTACCCAATGCAAATTTGTCAACAGCTTTATAAAATTGACTCGAGTTTTTTCTTACATATTTCGCTGGCGGCGCGCGTTGTCGAAGGTTGAGTTGACTTGTTCTGAGGGTGTAACTGCAGTTGAAATTAAAGGTGGACTAAAATACATTATTTTCAATATCCAACACCTGTATTTTAATGAAGAAATCGCTAAGTTGAAAAAATGTGAGCTTATCCGTTCTCCAAAAATACAGGGGCTTAGCCCATTTCTTGATTTATCAGACGGTATTGAAATCATACGAGTAGGAGGTAGAATTTCTCAAGTTAATGTACCATACGAAGTCAAACACCTAATATTATTACCAAATACGCACGTGCTAATTAATGCATCGTTCGAACATGTACACCGAAGCAATATGCACGCAGGGGCACATGCATTATGTGCTTTTCTACGTCAAGAATATTGGGGAATCAATGCCAGAAATGTAGCTAGCAGAACGGTTCGTAGCTGCATAACCTTCTTCCGTCAACGGGCACAACGTGCCAACCAGATCATGGGCGCTTTGCCAGCAAACAGAGTGCAAATTGGTGCGCACCCTTTTGAGAGATGGGGATTGGACTTTGCTGGACCGTTGTGGATGCACTATAATCAGCGAGGACGCAGGCCCACTAAGGTGTATTTGTGCGTCTTTGTATGCATGCTGACAAAGGCATGCCATCTGGAGCTGGTGTCGGATCTGAGCACAAATGCCTTCATCGCGGCTCTCAAACGACTCTTCGGCCACGTGGACTCAGCGCGGAACTATCATGCGACAACGCAACTAACTTTGTTGGAGCTGCAAGGGAGCTGGGTGCAGAAGCTAATCAATTATGGAATGATAAGCGCCGGATCATCAACCATTGCAGCAATTTGGGAGTGCAGTTTCGATTCATTCCCCCCCGCTCACCATACTTTGCTGGCTTGTGGGAAAGCGTTGTGAAAGTGGCCAAGCAACTCATAGTCCGATGTTTCAATGGCGCTTCACTGAATTACGAAGAGTTATCTACAGCTATAACACATGTCTTCTGATCCGAATGATCTTGAAGCTTTAACTCCAGGACATTTTTTATTTGGAAGACCGCTAACTTGTTAACTCCATTGTCAAATTATCGTTGACCAATCGATGGAAACGCATTGTAGCAGTGCACCATTCATTTTGGCAGCGATGGTCGAAGGAGTATTTAAGTCTGTTGCAGCAACGCAGCAAATTGGCGCTGACTTGCAATAACATTAAAAATGGCATGTTAGTTCTCATCGCAGAAGACAACACACCGCCAGGACGCTGGGCGTTGGGACGTGTTCACGAATGTCATCCTGGCAACGACAAGGCTGTACGAATGGTGACAATATAAACTAAGGCAGTATTGTTTAAACGCAACATACACAAAATTTGCCCACTGACGATTGAAGAGGTAGCTTAATTGGTTTTAGAAGGAGCTTCCAAGGCCGGGAGTATGTTTGCGCAAAAAATGTAATATTTAAAATTTAATTATGTTTGCGCTAAATATGTTATATTTCAAATTAAATTTAAATTGTTCTATCGATATATTATGAAAACAATGTATTCACACTACAAGAATTGTAACGATCGTGCATATTGGAGAAGCACGCCCATCTCTAATGAGATGCAATAAATTCATTTTAACTTTCGTCTTGGTTAAGCGCAGCAGCATTTTCTTTAAAATACTTTTTATGTCGTCTTTGCGAGCTCGCTTAAGAAGAGCGAAAACACTGACCAAGGGCCTGGTTCAGATGATTTTCCGAAATGAGTTGAATTTGATGTGGTTGTTGTTGCGGTGGCTGTGCCATTTTAGAATTTTTTATTGCTGGTATATTACACTCGCTTAGCTTTTCGCCAGGGTTTCATTTTCTGTTTTTTTGTGTTTGTTTCGGGGTTTTGACCTGGGTCGACAATTGTCCTTTAATGGTTTTTACTGCAGCACAGAGTTATGCATTTTTAAAAAAAATGTTCACTTCTAGTAGCGGTCACACTTTTACAGTGGGCTACCAAGTTGAAGTGTTTCACAGAGCACTGAGTTTCCTTTTGGTGGATTATAGTCTTCCAGTAGCCTTTTGATGGCTACGCAAACGACATTTAACCTTCCTGTATTATTTTATTTAGCCACGGAAACGAAGGTGTTCGATCACACGCTGTTCTTTGCGGATATCGATTAAAACGTTAATCAATATCCTACCGGCTGCGCCAATAACAAGTTCGCGGTTAGTATTAATGATATAACTTTATTTTTTATAAACACTTAGCCGAAACCCGAAGACAATTCGCGTTGTTCCTTAATGGAGTTTGAATTAAATCTATCTTAAAGCTACAAACTGGACGCTTAGCAAACCTTTGGCGGAGTCTTATTTACTTCTGTATTGAGCGTACATAAGGCTCTCTTTTATGTTTACATGATATTGGGCGCTCTCTTGAGTGGATTGCGCATGGGAACGGATCAGCCGAGAATTTGCGCTGCGTAAGCAGTTTTGACCCTTTCGTGGGAATGTTTACAAATGATCGGAGTAGGCTGACTTGTTATTGTCGCCGAATTTGGGGATAAAATGTTTATGTCTAAGCAGGCGGATGGTTTCTGGTGAAATACATGAATGTTTGTCTTATATGCTAAGTACAATTGTCAAGTGTATGTATGTATGTGGGAGTGTATATGCTACTATATATATATATAAAAATATGTATATGCACATGTATCTTAATAAAAAACAGAAAATAAAGAAAAGAAAATTTGAGAGTTCGCGGAACTCAGTCAAAAGATAATTGAATTACCATTTAACCTTGACTGCATATCGAAAGGCAAATAATTAGCTCAACCGGCATCTAGGCAGTGGCGTAGTGAGGGGGGGGCGAAGGGGGCAGCCGCCCCGGGCGCAAAATCGAAGGGGCGGCAAATCCGGGCTCATGTTTGTTTTTATTTGTTATGTTAATTATTGATTTACGGTAAACGGATAATAGTTAGGGACAATCGCGCGCGCGATTTTATTTTTTCAAAATTTTTCGGCTGCGGCGCTCTTTTCCGGAACTCAAACAAAATTTCTTCGCCTCACACATGTGATAATTTGATTTAGTGCAAAATGTATATTGTTCTACATTTCTTCGTTAGGATTGGAAGCATACAAAACTCTTGTCACAGCACTGAAAATCTGTCTTACTTTACCGTTGTCTGTAGCATCGTGTGAGCGTTCATTCAGTAAGCTCAAACTGGTAAAATCTTATCTCCGATCAACGATGAACCAAGAAAGACTGTCGAATCTGGCAATACTTTCGATCGAGAGCAATGTCGCGTCATCGATAGACTTTTAAGCTTGATCTTTTTTTATGCACGAAAGTTATAGATTATGCATAATTTACATGTTTCTTCGACATCTCCACAAACGTTTTTTTTTTCATTTGAATATAGCGTATGATTCGTGTCAAAACTTTTTTTTTCATACAGATCTTTTTATTTAGGGGGAGGGGGGCGGCATTTCCTCCATTGTGCCCCGGGCGCCGAAATGTCTCGCTACGCCACTGCATCTAGCGAAAGGAGTGAAAAGAGAGAATAGAAAAGTAATAACAAGCACAGTGGTTTAGTAACGCAAGATTGAAATTAAAATTTATGCCTTTCTAGATTGTGCATGTTATTAAAAATTGAGGAAGCATTTAATTGACTACATAAGTGATTTTCGAGTGTTAATTTTGTGATAGCTTAAGTTAATAAAATAAAAAAAAAAATGGCTCCGAAACGAAATAAATACTCTGAACATCACTCGTCTCGCGATAGCTTAATAAATTCATTGAGGCGAAATAGACTATATATCTAATAACTGCAGTTCAATGATTGCGACAGAATTAGAAGCACGCCTTAGTTAAATTAAATACAATTCAGAGCGTAATCGAACAGACAACTGACAACGCTATTGAGTGGGATACGCGACAAATAATAGAAGAACTGTACTGCGATATAAAGGCAAAAATTCTGAGTGCATTTAATAACAGAGGAAGACATTCCGTTGCATTGGCTGATCCAGCTGCAAACTCTACGATGGTGATTGCTTTTCGTATGTCCAAACTGCCAAAGTTAACATTACCTAGGTTTTCAGGAAAGTTTACTGAATGGACTAGTTGGTTTAACGCGTTCACTTCGCTGATTGAATCGGGCAATGATATCGATGAGCTTTCCAAATTTATACATTTGAAGTCGTGCTTGGATGCCAGTCCGAACTATAGACTGTTTAGAACTATCGTCAGAGAACTATAGTAAATCGCTTCAGTTGCCGCGTGAGCGGTTTGAAAACAAGGCAATAATCGTACAGTCGCATGTATGCGAATTGTTTAATATTAAAACTCTCAAGCAGTCTGATGCAGATTGCTTAGGTGGGTTAGTTGACTCTGTTAAGTCACATTTGGGATCGCTTCGATCGTTGGTCAGCGAAGGTGAAATGTTGGAGGCAATAATTTTTCACCTTATTAGAGAAAAATTAGATAATGAGTCTTTGGAAAAGTGGGAAGCAGAATATGATTGCTCACATTTGCCTTCTTGAAGCTTGCTGTCGCAATTTATTTGTAATAGGGGACGAAACTTAGCAGGAAGAGAAGTTCGGAAAGGAATTGCTGTGCATGGGTATAGCAAAGATTCAAATAAACGCACAAGCCTACCAACGACCGCAGGCAACAACGTCACGACTCAATGCAATAGTTGCTCAGGGCCACATCAGCTAAAATTGTGCCCGAAATTTATGGAGCCAACACCCCTACAACGATATCATGAGGTGAAAAAACAAAACTTGTGCCTAGTGTGCTTCAAGAAGCGGCATCAAACTAAGGATTGTAAGGCTCCACGTTGTTCTATTTGTAGCAAGCCTCACCACTCGATGCTGCATCGAGAATCAAGTGAGATGAGGGATTCAGAAAGCAACAACAGTCAGGCTAGTTCGAGTGCGTTGCACAGTTTGCTCTTGTCCAATCAGGCATCGAGCTTCTTGCCTACTGGGAAATCGAAGGTGTCACCAGTAAGAGCAGTATCCTTACCGCGCTTAGAGCTAGAAGCCGCAAAATTACTCGCTCAGCTTATGGCAAAAATAAAGGCATGTGTGCCTGTTCCCGTGCATAACACAAACTACTATATTTCACTGACTTAACTATTGTACTAAACTTGATAAGTTCGCAAGAAAGTAGATGGACTATGTTCGTTGCAAATGGAGTAGCATTAATTCAAGAATTGTCAAGCGTTCAGGATTGGTATAAGGTAGATACAAAACTCAATCCGGCAGATATAGTGTCGCAGGGTATGCATACTTCTGACCTTAAAAGTTCCGAGTTATGGTGGCATGGTCCAAAGTTCTTGCAATAAGCGGTTGAAACGTGGCCCCCAATGCGGTGGCAGAGTTCAGAAGAACCACTAGAGCAGCGAGCATCGAAATTTTCTCTTGTAGCAGCCACCTCATCACAGTACGATGAAATAGTTACCCAATGCAAATTTGTCAACAGCTTTATAAAATTGACTCGAGTTTTTTCTTACATATTTCGCTGGCGGCGCGCGTTGTCGAAGGTTGAGTTGACTTGTTCTGAGGGTGTAACTGCAGTTGAAATTAAAGGTGGACTAAAATACATTATTTTCAATATCCAACACCTGTATTTTAATGAAGAAATCGCTATGTTGAAAAAATGTGAGCTTATCCGTTCTCCAAAAATACAGGGGCTTAGCCCATTTCTTGATTTATCAGACGGTATTGAAATCATACGAGTAGGAGGTAGAATTTCTCAAGTTAATGTACCATACGAAGTCAAACACCTAATATTATTACCAAATACGCACGTGCTAATTAATGCATCGTTCGAACATGTACACCGAAGCAATATGCACGCAGGGGCACATGCATTATGTGCTTTTCTACGTCAAGAATATTGGGGAATCAATGCCAGAAATGTAGCTAGCAGAACGGTTCGTAGCTGCATAACCTTCTTCCGTCAACGGGCACAACGTGCCAACCAGATCAAGGGCGCTTTGCCAGCAAACAGAGTGCAAATTGGTGCGCACCCTTTTGAGAGATGGGGATTGGACTTTGCTGGACCGTTGTGGATGCACTATAATCAGCGAGGACGCAGGCCCACTAAGGTGTATTTGTGCGTCTTTGTATGCATGCTGACAAAGGCATGCCATCTGGAGCTGGTGTCGGATCTGAGCACAAATGCCTTCATCGCGGCTCTCAAACGACTCTTCGGCCACGTGGACTCAGCGCGGAACTATCATGCGACAACGCATGCTGCAAGGGAGCTGGGTGCAGAAGCTAATCAATTATGGAATGATAAGCGCCGGATCATCAACCATTGCAGCAATTTGGGAGTGCAGTTTCCCCCGCTCACCATACTTTGCTGGCTTGTGGGAAAGCGTTGTGAAAGTGGCCAAGCAACTCATAGTCCGATGTTTCAATGGCGCTTCACTGAATTACGAAGAGTTATCTACAGCTATAACACATGTCTTCTGATCCGAATGATCTTGAAGCTTTAACTCCAGGACATTTTTTATTTGGAAGACCGCTAACTTGTTAACTCCATTGTCAAATTATCGTTGACCAATCGATGGAAACGCATTGTAGCAGTGCACCATTCATTTTGGCAGCGATGGTCGAAGGAGTATTTAAGTCTGTTGCAGCAACGCAGCAAATTGGCGCTGACTTGCAATAACATTAAAAATGGCATGTTAGTTCTCATCGCAGAAGACAACACACCGCCAGGACGCTGGGCGTTGGGACGTGTTCACGAATGTCATCCTGGCAACGACAAGGCTGTACGAATGGTGACAATATAAACTAAGGCAGTATTGTTTAAACGCAACATACACAAAATTTGCCCACTGACGATTGAAGAGGTAGCTTAATTGGTTTTAGAAGGAGCTTCCAAGGCCGGGAGTATGTTTGCGCAAAAAATGTAATATTTAAAATTTAATTATGTTTGCGCTAAATATGTTATATTTCAAATTAAATTTAAATTGTTCTATCGATATATTATGAAAACGATGTATTCACACTACAAGAATTGTAACGATCGTGCATATTGGAGTAGCACACCCATCTCTAATGAGATGCAATAAATTCATTTTAACTTTCGTCTTGGTTAAACGCAGCAGCATTTTCTTTAAAATACTTTTTATGTCGTCTTTGCGAGCTCGCTTAAGAAGAGCGAAAACACTGACCAAGGGCCTGGTTCAGATGATTTTCCGAAATGAGTTGAATTTGATGTGGTTGTTGTTGCGGTGGCTGTGCCATTTTAGAATTTTTTATTGCTGGTATATTACACTCGCTTAGCTTTTCGCCAGGGTTTCATTTTCTGTTTTTTTTGTGTTTGTTTCGGGGTTTTGACCTGGGTCGACAATTGTCCTTTAAAGGTTTTTACTGCAGCACAGAGTTATGCATTTTTAAAAAAAATGTTCACTTCTAGTAGCGGTCACACTTTTACAGTGGGCTACCAAGTTGAAGTGTTTCACAGAGCACTGAGTTTCCTTTTGGTGGATTATAGTCTTCCAGTAGCCTTTTGATGGCTACGCAAACGACATTTAACCTTCCTGTATTATTTTATTTAGCCACGGAAACGAAGGTGTTCGATCACACGCTGTTCTTTGCGGATATCGATTAAAACGTTAATCAATATCCTACCGGCTGCGCCAATAACAAGTTCGCGGTTAGTATTAATGATATAACTTTATTTTTTATAAACACTTAGCCGAAACCCGAAGACAATTCGCGTTGTTCCTTAATGGAGTTTGAATTAAATTTAACTTAAAGCTATAAACTGGACGCTTAGCAAACCTTTGTCTGAGTCTTATGAACTTCTTTATTGAGCGTACATAAGGCTCTCTTTTATATTTACATGACACTGGGCACTCTCTTGAGTAGATTGTGCATGGTATAGCATATCTACCCTACTATCAAATAAAAAATGGGTACAACTTAGCATAAGTACATTGTGACACTTTGTCATTGTAAACGTAAACGTACAAGTACCCAAAAGACCACCAATAACTACATAAGCATTCCAGCGTCTGAGTTATACGATCCAACGCTCATACATAAGCTGATCGCGGAGCGTGGGAATGCTGAGCATGCACTTTGCAGCTCAAGTGGTCAATGCCTTCTGCATACATATGTATATTTATATATGTGTCAGAGCTTTACGGTTTAACTTGATTATGCAGCGAGTCCCTGATATTTCTCTGTATACTTTTCGTTAGTTCTCTGCTTTTGGGTGTCCATGTTTTTTGCTTCGTCAACTTTCGATTGTCCCGCACCGCAACTTTACCAGGGCCACACTCGATCTCAATCTATATCGAGACCTCACAATCAAATACAACCCGTCTTATCGATAAGTCAAGTACAACCCGTCCTTTCTATAAGTTTCTTAAGCAGTTGACTATCGATAAGGCGCCCATTTCAAAATAACATTACCTTCTCCGACACGGCCATTCTGATAAATTACACGCCCTCGTGTATGGCCTACGCTTTGCAAGTAATGTGAAATTCTTACACTCCATATAAACTTCAGCTTTAATTTTAATATGACAATCATCTTACGCCATAACAATGTTTCATTAACATAGTCTTTAGTTTACGTTATTCATCTAAGTATTGTACTTCATTATTTACTTTAACAACATAAATCCCTCTTCAAATAATTCTTTTACTTTTTCATAATTCATTAAATTAAACAATTATTCTTTTAATTCCTTTTCTTTAATTTCGTTTCCTTTTCTTTGATATTTTTTTCTTATATTTGCATCTTAAGATTTATTTTGTCTCTTTCTTTATCTCGTCTTCATTCAATCTCTTTTTAATTTTTTTTCTTTCAAATAATAACATTGTCAAAATACCACTCTAGGGTCAGGTACCGCCACGTAGCCATCGATAACTGTATACTTCCATACACCTTCCGCCATTCTACTGTCTATTTCAACAGCTTCCTTTACAGTCTCTTTCAACAGCTTCCATTAGTGTCTCTTTCAACTGCTTCCATTACTGTCTCAACAGTTTCACTACTGTCTATTTCAACAGCTTCACTACTGTCTCTTTCAACAGCTTCACTACTTTCTTTTTCTTTTTCAACAGTTTCATCTGGCGGGCTAACATCGATCTCCAGCTCGGTTGGCACGTGCCCATCTGGCAATCTTCTTAATCTTTCATGCGCATACTTATATCGTCTATTACTTTTCATACTCTTTAAAGTATATCTATCGTTCTCTAATACCTCATTAATCTCAAATGGACCTCTATATATAGTATCTAAGTCTGGTTTCTCTCACTATTATTAAGCAACACAAAATCTCCAACACTAAATTGAACAATTTTTGCTCGCTCTTATCAAATCTTTCTTTTTCATACTTCCCTGATTTTTCTATATTCTCTAAAGCTTGAGTTCTTATATTAGTCAGATCCATTTCGGCTTCTGAATCATGAATGGGAACAAAGCCTAAGGGACGAGCAACTTTTCCCATTAACAACTCTAAAGGACTCGCATTGGTTATCTTATTGACAACGCAATTAATAGCTAACTGCACGTCACCCAATGCCTCTTGCCACGATCGCAATCCTGCTCCACCATTTGTTGCCACATTTTTCGGGCATTGTGAGGCTATATGACCTTGCTCCTGGCAACGGTAGCAAGTTATACTGCCTTTCGGATGTTGTTGAAATGATTGGCTTCCTCGGTGATCTTATCTCTGCATACCAGTGCTCTGCTTCCTGTTTCGGCAGTCAATCATTTTGTGCCCCATCTTACCACAAAGATGTCATTTCAGTGACGCAAACTTAGCTCGCAATGCTCCAGGGTCCTCATTTCCATTATGATGAGTGCGCTTCTCAAAAGTGAAGACCTGCAAACTCAGCCTGTAGGTCGCGTCTATTTTTGATCTCTGCTGTGTAAGCAATTCTTTGCAATCGGCGATCCAAGTTGGCCATATGTCCCAAAACCACAGACACAGCAATCCTCTCGGTATCCAAGCTCTTCCACTACTAACAAGTGAAGTCACCATGCGACTAGCATATACCGCAAGGCATTCACTGTTATTGGGGCGACTATTTAAAAGCTGGAAACACATGGCGGCTAACGTTTCGGTATTAGCGTAGCGTTGTTGAAATAACTGATTAAATTCCAGCCACGTCATGCCTGCATAGCACACTTCAGAGAGCCATTCATCATAAATAATGTAAACTGTACTACACCATTGAGTAGCGTCAGCGCCTGTAATGTCGGCGTTAAATTTTGGCAACGTGACGACGCCACGTACTTGTACCGACGCTTGCAGTGATTTTGCCAACTCCAGGAAACTTTGACTTTGGTGTTTCATCAAGATGCGCAATTGTTCTTCCATGATTAGTAGACGAAAATACTATCCCACTTCTGATGTCAGAGCTTTACGGTTTATCTTTATTATGCAGCGAGTCCCTGATATTTCTCTGTATATTTCTCGTTAGTTCTCTGCCGTTGCGTGTGCAAGTTTTTTGCTTCGTCAACTTTCGATTCTCCCGCACCGCAACTTTACCAGGGCCACGCTCGATCTCAATGTATATCGAGACCTCACAATCAAATACAACCCGTCTTATCGATAAGTCAAGTACAACCCGTCCTTTCTATAAGTTTCCTAAGCAGTTGACTATCCATTTCAAAATAACATTACCTTCTCTGACATATGTAATAAGGAATACATAGATATAAGCATTGTATGCGCGGGTTAGAAAGACCCATCAAAACACATTGTGAACATTCAATAAAAAGCACTCAAACAGAACAAACGCTCTGAAATACAAATTGAAGTTATTACAAGTTTAATTGAAGTTGACCATGGCGACCGTGACTCGGTCTCGAGTCCTGCTGTCCCGGTAATTGTGTGGTGTTAAATAAATGTGTGGCATGTGCAAGTCCTATATAAACTGCACCAGCAGAACAAAGCACAAAGCCAAGTATACACAACAAACACACAGCAACACAAAGAGGCAATTGATGGCAGATGAGCCATAATAAAAGCAGAAACGTTGAAAAACCATACAGAGACAGTAGTAAGAGAATACAATAATATAGTTACCTTAGTAAACAAGTATACAAATAGATTCACATCTGAGCACCTTAACAAATGTATAAGCGTAATAAAATTCCTAAAAACAAGATTAATTAATATCAAGCGACGCTGAATCCGATAGTGACATTGAAACACTGGAAGGAAGCGATCGAATTGAAAATAGGCCAGAAACAATAACAATTTCTGAAATGGCACAGACATTGACAGAATTTATCAAGCTAGCCACATCTCTGATCCCAGAGTTTGATGGTAGGCACGAAAATTTACAAAGTTTTATAGATGCTCTAGGCCTATTAGACACCTTAAAAGGCACGCATTAGACAACAGCGATAAGCCTTATAAAAACTTAACTTAAGGGCCATGCAAGGATTCTTATAAGTAATGAGCAGACAATTGCTGCTATCATTACCCAACTGTCAAGTGCAGTAAAAGGAGTATCGGTAGAAAATATATCTGCCAAACTTCTCAATCTGCGACAGAAAAATAAAACAGCTAACCAATACACCCAAGAGGTGGAGAAACTGACAAAGGCCCTTGAAGGCGCATATATCAGTGAAGGTCTCTGCCGATCCCTTGCAAATAAATACAGCACTACAACAGCTCTAAAAGCCATGACACAAAATTGCTCCATTGATAAAGTAAAACTTATCATGCAAGCAGGCACATTCACAAACATGAATGATGCCATTTCAAAATTTGTAAACAGTTGCACGGAGATAACAGGTCAATGCAACACTGTACTATTTTATCGAAGAGGTGCAAATAACAATAATAGAGGAGGCCGAGGCTATAATCGTGGCAGAAATAGCAACCACAACAATTACAACTGAGTCAGCAATTACAACAATAACAATAATAATAACTAAAATAACCGTGGAGGAAAAAGAGGCCAAAACAAAGTAAGAGGCCAGGGTAACTTCAACCAGGGCAATAATAACAACAATGTGAGAATGGCGCAAAATACGTCGGAAAACTCACAGAACTCTTTAGGAAACAATCAATAAATGCAAAAGTTCATTCCATCAATTATAGTCTTAATATATTCGTAACTTTCTATAATCATTTAACTGAAAATAAACTAACATTCCTCACAGATACTGGTGCAGATATCTCACTTTTAAAAATAAATTCTGATAAGTTCAAAATTCAGAATGAAAAAATAATAAACATCCAAGGCATAGGCCAAGGTGTAATAAAGTCTCAAGGAAGAACCTCAATAGAACTTCAATCAACGAAATATATTATTTCACATGAATTTCATTTGGTAGACTCAAATTTTTCAATACCATGTGATGGAATAATAGGCATTGATTTTATAAATAATTCAAATGCAATTTAAATACATAATGGAATTTACGTTGCGAATACAATAGCAATTGCTCAAAGTAGACAAACTCGAACCGAACCGAACAAGTACTTTGAAAACTAAAGAAAAATTTTCCAGAGTAATTTAAAAGTCAATTAACTGAATTATGCACAAAGTATAGTGATGTGTTCGGACTGGAAACCGAACCAATATAAACAAACAATTTTTATAGACAGACATTAAGACTTCAAGATGATGAACCCATTTATATAAAAAACTACAGAAGCCCGCATAGCCACATTGAAGAATTCTAAAAACAAGTAGGGAAATTAATTGTAAATTGTAAATTAATGTATCATTTCATTGGTCAAGCACAAATATATGTTTATGTGTGTTTTGAATGCAAAAAATGCGAGTGCATAGAAAAAAAAGGGAAGAGCAACAGATGGCGCTACGCGCTCCTATTTTCTTTCCTACATGAGCATTGCAATGACATCACAGCTGGCTGGTCTGGAAAGTGGGAAATGGGATAGTAAACTTGTAATCGTATTTATCTGATTTGTAAAAGAATATTTGATTTCTGAAAACGTTTGTTGGTTCTTCGACGCTATGGTTCTACGGTCATGGTCTAGAACTTTCGGCGCTATGTTGTGTAGAGGCGACAGAATTAATCTGCTCTAAAGGTATTCTTGAGAGTGCGTCTGAAACAACATTTTCTCTTCCCGGTTTATAGAATATTTAATAATCATATTCCTCTAGATAAGCCTTCCATCTCTTTATTCTGGCATTTCCATTCCAGCTACTCAGAGAGTGTGTCAAAGGTTGATGGTCTGTGAAGATCTTAACCTTTGCTTTACCGTACAGGTAATTTTTGAGTGCCCAAATTATGGCTTACATCTCTTTCTCGTTGGCCGCATAATTCTCTTCGGCTTTGGAAAGTGTTCTAGAGAGAAATGATATAGGGTGATTGTCTTGCGAAGATCTTTACCTTTGCTTTACCGTACAGGTAATTTTTGAGGGCCTTGAGTGCCCAAATTATGGCTTACATCTCTTTCTCGTTGGCCGCATAATTCTCTTCGGCTTTGGAAAGTGTTCTAGAGAGAAATGATATAGGGTGATTGCCTTGCGATAGAAATGCTCCGATCGCGAAATTTGAAGCATCAGTAGTTAAATGGAACTCCTTCTTGAAATCTGGATAACGGAGAATTATTTCTGATGACACCAAGCTACTTTTAAGCTTCTTAAAAGAGTCTAGAGCTTTATTGTTTAGTGAAATTAATTTTTTTGATGACATTTTTTTGGAGACGTGTCCATCTTCCCCTCTTAAAAGTGAAGTTAGGGGTTTGGCCAGTTTGGCATAGTTTTGTATAAATCGTCTATAGTAGCCGGAAAGCCCAAGGAAGGATCTTAG
The DNA here is from genome assembly GCA_018151435.1 of Zaprionus africanus. Classification (NCBI taxonomy): domain Eukaryota; kingdom Metazoa; phylum Arthropoda; class Insecta; order Diptera; family Drosophilidae; genus Zaprionus; species Zaprionus africanus. The sequence goes on along the minus strand of JAECXB010000457.1, from coordinate 41,562 downwards.
ATCCCTCAAAGTTTTAGGGCAGGGATAATTTGCTATCTCTGCCACTTTACTCGTTAAGTTTGAAAAATTTTAGCCAAGTTCTCAATGTGCGTATCATCATCTTTGCTAAATATGATGATATCGTCTATATAAATAAAACATATATACATATACCTCATTGTTCTCGGGAATGGGATATTTATCTGCTATCGTTATTTTGTTGAGTTTTCGGTAATCTATAACCATGCGATATTTCTTTTCGCCTGAAGCATCTGCCTTTTTAGGTACAATCCACACTGGTGAATTGTACGGGGACCTAGAAGGTCGAATTATACCATCTTCTAAAAGTTCTTTTATCTGTTTTTATACCCTTCGACTATTGAAAATGGTCAAAAAAGGGTATACTAACTTTGTGCAAATGTATGTAACAGGCAGAAGGAGGTGGTCAACAGGAAAAACTTTACTTTAACATCCTGAATGTTGAATAGGTTCGCTACTTTATGGTGTGTAACTATGGTACTGCCGCCTACTGAGACAGCATTGAAAGGTGATTTGTTTTGTATAGGGTTATTGACGAATTTAGGTTGGATGTAGTTTCGGTTTGAACCGGTGTCTATAAGTATTTTAATAAATTTGCCATTCCTCATCTCGCATATGAAATATGGAAGAGAGGAATCCTTTATTCTAAAAAATTCAATGCAGCGTCATCGTAGCAGTCGTAAACGTTATTGTCAGCGTCGGCTTCATTTATCTGATCTACGTAATCGTCCAGGTCGTCGTCAAGGTTGTTATGGTCCTCGTACTCTGCCATAGCTTGTTCATAGTCCGTCATTGTTAATGGAGTCTCAGCGGGTCGCGTTTCGTTTCCTTCCGTTGTAGTCTGTATGTTAAAGTTTCTTTGTCGCTTCATTCCATCTGGTGCTGGACCGGGTGGTCTTTTGCCTGGTTCAAAGCGAGGTCTGTTCATGTAATTTACCATTCTGGTCTGAACACTGGGATCCACATCCATGGGTTCTGGACGAGGCAGTGGTTTTGGGGCCTGTGGCCTAGGTGGCGCTGACTGTTGTGGCGGGAATTGCCCGTTTTGAAAAGGTCGAGGTGCAGCTGCTGGCTGATAGCTGAAGTTGTTTGAATTATGTCGTGGTAAAGCGGTCGGTTGTTGCTGTCCGATTTGGTAATATTGAGTTCTTGGGGGCGGAATTGGTGGTTGTCTATTAATAAATGAATTACTGCGTGAAGGCTTTGAAGTTTGGTTCCTAAACTGTCTTGTCTGTCCCATGTTGGTTGCATGTCTTGCCCTGAAGTTCTGATTTTCTAACTTGAGGCAAAGGTGCAATGCTGAGGGTAAGTTCACCGGTTCTTTAATTTCCAGTAGTCGAGGCAAGTCGCCTTGTAATCCTCGTACAAAGGTGTCTAGAGCCTTGTCTCTGTACATTTTGGTCATTAACAATTCTGCTTCTCTTCCTAACCCCATACAACCTATCTTGTTAAGGATTAGGGATAGGTGTTTGTAAACCGTTTGATGGAACTCTTCCACCGATTGGTTAGCACCCTGTATAAGCATTGTCATTTGATATTCTAATGTGTTAATGTCGCGTTTGTCTGCGTAATGCAGAGTTAAACATTTAGAGATTGCGGACCAGTTCAATGGAGTATTGTAGGACTCTAGTGCCATGTCGGCGTGTCCTACAATCTTATTACGTATGGTATGTAAGATACCATAGTATTTTGGGGTACCCTGGTAAGCACTGTATGCTTCTAAGATACGATCTACTCCCTTTTTCCATGAGCTGAATTCTGAAGGATCTCCTGAAAAGTCTCGGATAGTTTTTACTATATCCGGCACTCTATCTAAGTCACCTAAGTTCCCTGCATGCTCTGGAGCAATTACCTGATCTGTTACGTTTGCGAATTCTTCTGAAGAATTGTGACGTCTCAGCAAATCTGGCAATTGTTGTGCTAGGATTTCGCTCACTGTTGCTGCTAATGCAGCTCTTTCTATATTTTCAACCATACTTCTATTTAGTTCTTGTTCTTCCTGTCGTCTAAGGCGTTGTCTACAAGCTTCTGCACTAAGTATCAAGGGCCTGATAAGGTTGTTCGCGTTAGCCATAAAACACTAGGTGAATCAGAGTTAAGAATGGGTCGAGTCTTAGATGAGTCAAGGGAGCAAATGATGGAGCTTAATTCTTATTGTTTTTGATGTGGATTAGTAAGATGTTGTGTTTTCTTAAATACAATTCGTTGTTTGCGTGTGTGTGTGTGTGTGTGTTAAAGAAATTTTTTTTATAAGTTTTATAACCAGAGGCTGGTTTTTTCCTTCTACTTTAGAGGGTCCCTTGGGAATCGTAAAGTTGGAATAAGTTATATCACTTTTGTGATCTTTTTGTTTGATTTATCGTTTTACGGTATTTTATCCGTGTTTACTTAAGTCTATTTGTATTTCTTCTTTTGTTTTGTTAGTTTTTTTTTTAAATTGGTTTGTGTAATCTTACAGTACTATAGATAGTTTTGATGATGTGGCTCCTCCCTCCGACGATCCGGATTTCATCCTTTTTGTTCCGCGACTACTAGGGATCCTGCGATGCGTACAGGGTTGAGGGGTGGTCTGTGGCCCTGCCTTCAGTCCTTGGAGTCCACCGATGGGCAAATGAACAAGTTAAGTTCAATTTGCCGGAGTCGATTTGAACGATCGAAAAATGTTAGTTTTTCGGAGTTGCACGTTCACTATCACTCGCGTTTAGACCGGTTGCAGCAAATGTAATTGCTAGCCACGAACTTACAAGACGTTTTGCTGTATCGTACGCGTACCGGTCCCTGCTCGGGCGCCAGTTAATTACTTGCAAGGTGCAAAGTCAAAAATAAAAAAGATTTTTTAGTTCAATTAAGAACAACGACTTTATTTGTCTAAATCCAATTTGCAACCAAATTACCCTAAGCTGTCCCTAACAAGCTGAGAGTCTTGGCAGTGAGCCGCGCTGCCCTTGGTGGCAGAGGATCGACGTCGGCTTCGCTGTTTCCAATAGGCCACGACATCGGCTGATGTTATGTTGGTCGAAATGTTGCAGTCTTCTTGGAATCACATGCATTGGTGGGAGCGGAAACGGTTGCCAAACAGATTCTTAGAATTCTGCTTGGTAGCTCGGCGCGTGCAGGAAATTATGCAGACGCTGAGCTTGCGGATTGGAACTTGTGTACTGGAGTTCAATATTCTAAATTGTTTTTTTTTTATTTTTATTAATTTAAAAAAAATCATATTTTTTTTAATAATTTTTATAAATATTTATTTTTTTTGTTTGCTACAAAAAAATAATTATTTTTTTATTTTTATTTTTAATATTTTTTAATATTAAAAAAAAATAAAAATAAAAAAAAAAAAAATTAAAATTTTAAAAAATAATTTAATTTTTTTTTTTTTTTTTTTTTTTAATTAATAATTTTTATTTTTTTTTTTTTTTTTTTTTAAAAATAATAAATATTTTTTTTTTTTTTATATATTTAGTGGGGGAAGGGGGATTCTTCCTTCAATTTTTTTTTCCTCCAAAAAAACAACAAATCAAGGTGCGTGGCGTTCACTTAACTTTTTTTTTCAGAAATTTATATACTCCAGCTTAAGTTAACATATTATTGGATACAAAATCGCGAGAGTCCTTGGTGACCCTCGCACTGTTTACGCCGATATGATGCCTACTTTCAGGCGGCCAGTTTCGGCGTAAACATCCCGCCCCCTTGCAATACTATTGCAAATGTGAGGGTGGAAGCGGGATCTTTTGGATGCCACTGGAGGGGCTTTAGAGGCGCTAGAGGACTACGTCTTGAAGACACCAGATAGTACCCAGCCAAAGAGAGTGTTCTGGGCCAACGGCAGTCCACCGTGGGAAGGAACAAGCCCTGGGAGAAGTACGTCGCCATAGACGTCGGCCCCCAGAACAATGGAGACTCTGCCTGGCACATGGCGCGTGGCGTTCACTCCATTTTACATGAATTCATAAACTTAAGCCTTACTTAACATAGTATTGGATAAAAGAGCCCTAAGTGACTCTCGCACTGTTTACGCCAATATACATCACACCACCCTTGCAGTACTATTGCAAATGTGAGGGTGGAGACGGGATCTTTTGGAGGGGCTTTAAAAACGCTAGCGGACTACGTCTTGAAGACACCGGATAGTACCCAGCCTAACAGAGTGATCTGGGCATGCGGTTCTGAGGTGGGCATGCGGCTATATGGACTGCAAGCGTCCAACAGCACGCCCACCTCGAAAGTATTGCCGGCCACTTCCAGGTTGACTATGGCCGTCGGCAGCATGCTGAATGCCATAGAGGGGGATGTCGCGAGAGACTCCGAAGGTTGGTGAGGCGGCGCTGGTGTCGTAGTGGTCTGCTTCTCGAGCTGGGTGGTGATTGGAAGATGGAGAAGCGTATGATGGCTCTCGCCGCATGTGCGACAGGTGCATCACTGCGGCATGAACCCTTGGAATGTTCATGAGCAAGGCAGTTCGGGAAGTATTTGTTGATCAAAACTGCCCGAAGGCGCTTTTTCGCAGCCAGACGCAGAAAATGTTGGCACTTCTTGAATGCATGGATCCCTCTGCAAACGCGGCATCGGAAGGAGTTCACTCCTTTGGGCTTGGCTGGTGTGTGTGCCTTTCGTGGTGCCATCTCAATAATATGAAAGGGGGAGTGTTGATTAGTATTTGGAAGCATATATCCACTGATGGACAGCACAAGGTTAGGAGGGTGTCTGGACTCTGCCCTTTAAAGGAAGAATGACTAATTTTGCTACTGGCCTTTTGATGACGCCCACGGGTGGTGAGGATGACCACCACGCGGACAATGTCATCAGTGCCAGGATATGTAGCGTACATGCGGCCCAGACGCCATTCGTTGACTGGTAGGTTGTCTTCTTTGACAACCACAATTTCGCCGACTAGGAGGTTTCTCGTTTGAAGTTGCCATTTGGAGCGCTTATGCAACTCTTTGAGACATTCTTCTTTCCAACGGAAGCAAAACTGTTGATGCAGAGCCTTAAGTCGCTGCCATCGGTTGTTGATGGATATAGCGTCTTCTTGGATTTCAGGCTCTGCGATGGACATGAGCGGACCACCGATCAGAAAGTGGCCAGGAGTCAAGGCCAAAAGATCGGTTGGGCTCTCGGACATGGGGGAAATCGGCATGGAGTTGACGCAAAAAAGTATGGCCTTTGTGCTGAAGCACATGAAGACACATACATAGCCCTTGGTTATGAGGCAGGCTCCTCCAGAGAAATTTTTGATTTCGAAAGAACCAGCGAAATCGGGTCTCGTGTGGGTGAAAGGCCGAGAAAAGGAAACTCTCGCAGAGGGCAAAGTACCCATTAGTTCAATTTGCAACGTCTTTTGTTGGAGGATGCAAACCCGACAAGAGTTGATTGTGGCTTACACTAAACTTCAAAGCTTTGGAATCCAGTAGCGTCATCTGATGAGACGCATCATTAATTGATTTCCACCATGAAGGGAGATACGATGCGTAAAACGGAAGAGGAGGTGTGAGAAGATACAAGAGTACGGAAGGATGACCGGGTGCCGATCATCGTAGCTTAAAAAAGTGGATGGTCTCACACGACCGCATGATCTCATGGTTCCGCTGGCGTCAATAAAGGGATTCAAATTAATGATGTCGCTACTCCTTGGAATCTATTCCTTGTATATCAGATAGTTGTATTCTTTAAGGAATTGAATACGTTGGGTGTTGCGGATGAGCAAGTCTTGGGCCTTGAAGAGTTGAGAGCTGCTGACATCTGGAAAGAGCGTGAGATAAGGCTTGCAACACCTCTGAATGAAGCGGTATACGTAGGCCATCACCCGCAGGACTCTGTCGAGCTCAGAAAATCTCTCCAAGATGCAACTGGATGATGGAAGCAACTTAGTTAAGTTGTATTTAACAGGACGAAGCTCTTCGTCTGTTTCATGAGCAATTTTGATCGCACCAGGCCATTGTTCTGCTGGAAGGAGCAGCCAATCGGGTCCATGCCACCAGAGACTGTTGCCAAGGCCTCTCACGAAACACTACTACTGGCAAAATCAGCAGAATTCTGCTCGGATCTGACGCGGGACCATTTGCTCGATCTAGTGAGCTGAGTTATCTTAGCCACTTTGTTAGCCATGAAGGTCGTCCATTTACATGGAGGCTTCTTACTTAGCCAGGCTAAAACAATTGTGGAGTCAGTCCAATAGTACTCTTCGTAACTATTGACTGAGAACTGAGGGAGATGGCTTGAAATATTGTGTTTGGTTTCAACATGGATATAGATAGCTGCTCCTGATGCACTCTGAAATGAGTTGCAGAAGCCATGGATTTGGAGCTTAGCTAGTGGAGTATATTGGACCCATTTTGGGATCCGAATCCTATAGAGGGATAGCTGGATAGGATCTTTGTGATGTCGGCATTGAAAACAAAACGGAAGAAACGCCATTTCAAGATCTGCATAGTCAGATCGGAGTGGAGAACGGGGCCTGAATGTAGGATATCGTTCAAGCTTTTTCCATAGGAGGACGGACTGGAGGCGTTGAAAACAACGCGAGCTTTCGTAGCGGTGCTCTCAGGTTTGAAAACAGCATGATGAGGGAGATAAAAATTGTTGCAGTCGTTACTTTGGGAGACTGGCCTCATGTGGCCCAAATTTAAATACTCCTGAATAATGGAGTCGTACTGCTGTTTTGAAGGAAAGGTTCTCGATAAACGACATTTGTTTTTGAGAAACTGAGCGAGTGCGATGGACCTTGATTGTCCTTGTTCGATAGTTTCAGAATTTTTGAAGGGGACTGTAACGACATATCTGCCCTCCTTGGTAATGGAAGTGGTGCGAAGAAAGTTGTTCTCACACGCTGAATCAATATTTTTTACCAGCTAAGCTGGAAGATCTTCCACAACCCAAAATTTGGTTGGAAGATCATCAAGCCTTTATTCTGTGCTGATCTTAATCCTCGTCGTAAAGGACGAGACGGTCGAAGGATTCGACTTGGCTACAGGTCCAGTGAGGACCCAGCCGAATAAGGTCTCTTGGCCGAGCAGAGTTCCACATACTTTGGATACAGAGCCACTCTTGATAATAGATGGAAGTAGGTCGGCTCCTAAGAGCACGTCTATTTGAGAACTCTGGTGGAAATGCGGATCAGCAAGTCGTAGGTTTGGCGGGTTCTTCAGAAGATCCTTGGAAATTGAATAGGATGGAAGGTTACCTGCCTATTGGGGAAGAACAAATGCTGCAGTTTCTAGCTGTAAACTGGGAGTGATCGGGGAACCAATCAGAAAGTGGCAAAACTTCTGTGGATTGGCTGAGATGGCTTGATTTAAGCCAGCTACTTGAACTTGCACGGTGCCGAGAAGAACACCTTGCGTTTCGCAGAGTAGTTGTTCAGAATATTAGTCGTTGTAGGAGTGGACTGTATATTCGAATTTTGGGGAGTTGGTGCAGAATCTGCTGAAGAGGGCGCAGTAGGAGGGGGTGCCACGATGCAAAAGTCTATTGTGGTGCCCCTTGCACGTAAATCAATTAAGTTGACTCGTGCAATCATTAAGGATGTGTCCTCTTGCGAAACAGTTTAGCCACAACTTCTGCTGTTTGATGAAATTGGACCTTTCATCAACAGCAATTTGGAGAAAGCGCGGACACAGACGTATAGGATGGTTCTTCCTTAAGCAAAGTTTGCAGGTTTGCGATTTGGCTACAGCCTTTGTCTCAAAAGAGTGGACCTTCCTCGTAGGAGGCTCTTTTCCAGCAGATTTGGGATTGGTCTGTTTGCTTGTACTAGGTTGTACGTCTTCTATCACTTCCAATGTGCGATAGCGCTCTGAATGGAAATCTGACATTTCCTTCCACGTCGGAATTTCAGCCTTATTCCTTATGGACTGCTCCCAAAGTGACAACGTCAGCCTTAGGAGTATAGACGAGCATAGGAAGACTAAACGGCAATCCCAGTTCTCTGTGCTGATTTTGGAGTGGTCTAGAACCGTTATTGTGCGTTGAAGTACTTGGATGGCGGCTCCAGACTCCTGAGAGACTGACGGAAGCCCTCATTGGTGAGAGGGGATTTGGACACGATTGCCTTAGCTGCGTTGCGGTCTCCATACTCTCATTTAATTGAGAGGCAAGTTCCTCTTATATCGAATAAATAGCAGTGGTCATACCTGGCCTGCATGGGGATCTTGTCCTCAGCATTCGTCTCCGTTTGAGACAATGCGTTGGAACAGAGCTTTTATTTAATCTCTACGGCAGTCCATATGGACCGAAGCTGCTCATGACGCACTCTGTGAGTGTGAAGTGAACAGATCACGGAAAGTTGGGCATTTATGGTAGTCACCATTGAAAACTTCAGCATCGAAAGGTGGTGACCGGTAGCTTCGTGGCTGGCAGGCCATTTGTGGTGCTGTAGGTGCTGGTGCGGGAGCCGTTGTGGTGTCTATACTCTGATTTAATTGAGAGGCAAGTCCCTCGTATACGGAAAAGCAGTGGTCATACCTGGCCTGGATGGCGATCCAGTCCTCAGCATTCGTCTCCGTTTGAGACAATGCATTGCAACGGGAGTCCATATGGACCGAAGCTGCTGACGCACTCTGTGAGTGTGAAGTGAGGCTGTAGGAGAATTTTGAATATTAGCTTCGAATTGCATGAGCTTATCAGAAGCGTTAACGAACTTTTGGCGTACCATATTTATTTCCAGTGAGATTTGATGACCAACTGAGCGAGTGATTGGTTGAGTGTGCACCAAAATTTTTGTTACCTGAGTAACCTTCGATGTGGCCGGAATTAAAACATTCCGATAGTGGCTGGAGAAGGTGTTCTACCAAGAAGGGAACTTGGAAGAGAGCTGGAGTGTCTATGCGTAAGAAACGTGAAAGAGCGTAGAAAATCGGACGAGCAGAATTTCTTGTTTTAAGAATAAACAAGAATGTTACACAAATAGATCGGAACTTTATCTAAACTATTGAGCGGTGAATATGTTGATGATTTACAAAGCAATACTTTTTATTCCCTTCGACCATTGAAAATGGTCAAAAAGGGTATACTCACTTTGTGCAAATGTATGGAACAGGCAGAAGGAGGCGTGGGAGACCCCAAAAAGTATATATATTCTTGGTCAGGATCACTAGCCAAGTCGATTTAGCCATGTCTGTCTGTCTGTCCGGATGTCTGAATGTCTGTATGTCCAGATGAATACACAGATCTCAGCTACTATAAAAGCTAGAGACACCAAATTTGGCATGAAGGTTTCTGTTGATCCGGGACAGGTAAAGTTTATTTCAATACTTTCATCTTCTAAACTGATTTGCGAGCGACATATAAAAGATACAACAGTAAGACTATACTTAGCTAATTATAACAACACAACATCAAAATTTCAATCCGACCGGACAACAAACACAGAAGTTATTAAACAAAAACCTTGTTCGCTTTGATTTTGTATACAGACCAGCAAGCTGTGACGTCACATGAGCATTGGCTCATGTAGGAAAGGAAAGGAAAGAGAATGCATGCGCGTAGCGCCATCTGCTGTTCTTTTCTTCTTTTCTATGCACACGCATTTTTTGCATTCAAACGCACACACACATACCTTCATTTGTTCTTGACCAATGAAATGATACACGCAAATTTACGTATTCATATACGGACGTTACGATATTTCTATTAAGTAGAAGTATTGTACAATTATTGACTCTTTAAGTTTCAAAGCGGTCGAAAGGTATTCCACTGTCGCGTGCCGCTCGACTGTTGTATGTAGTGGCGGCAATAGAGTCTTCCTTCTTTGGGGGGATCGTAGATGGAGTGAAAATTGCTGTTGATGAAAGAAAAGAAACCGACGCGAAAACAATTCGAGAAAAAAAGACAATTCGGGGCGCGTTGCGTTCACTACACTTTATATTTTCATACTAACTCCTTTTTACATGAATTCATATAGTTAAGCCTAACTTAACATAGTATTGGATAAAAGAGCAGGAGAGCCATTGGTGACTCTCGGACTGTTTACGCCGATATGCTGCCTACTTTTTGGCGGCGAGTTCCGGCGTAAACATATATACTTACGTAGTTACTATTTTTCGAGTCGAATAAATGATCCGTCTGTAACGAAGACAAAGATCAACGCTGAAGCCAATATAAATTGAAACACGAACAATTTCGGTGAACGTCTTTATTTTAAAACTGTCAGCTTAAGACTAAATGTACAGAGTTTTGATCGGCTCGAAGTGAGTCTCGAGAAACGGAAATGTGTTTGTCAGCATTTTTATTTATTTGTGTTTAAGTGCATGCAAAAAGAATGATGAAGTTATACAACAATCATGCGCTTTACTTTGTTGGGGGTTTCAAGTTTCGTTACGTTATGTTGTGTATTTATGCACGCGCAAGATTGTATGCGCGTTGTTCTTGTTAGATTTAGGTTTATGTAAGCGTAATATGAGAAGCATATTATGCTACTTCCCTCCCCTTAAAAGGAAGCTTATGCTTCTATTGGGTTTGACGCATATAATCTTGGTAATGCAGTTGGGTTTGTACGAGTATCTTGTGTTTCCATAATTGTTTCTGTTGTTTTTAGTTTTAAATAGATACAAACTATACAAAATGTAAGGCTAACGAGTGATACAATAATAGAGACTGTAATTTTATTATTTGATATTAGTTTTACAATGTCCTTATGTTCTATTGGTTTTATTTTTATTAGTTCAATGGGTGTGTACAATGGGGTTAGATTTATTGTTCTATAATAGTATTCTATATGTTCCAAGTAAGGATATTGTTTGGTTCAACGTATTTGATTATCTGGTTAACTGTTGTGGGGACAAAATTGCAAATTGGTTTAGTTCTTAATACATTCGTTACTTATTTCTTTACAATTTTGATTATTAATTTTGCCATGTTCTTCAAAGTAAGTATCTTTTTCGTTGTGATCGAGTTGGTACCCGTTATTATCTGGGTAAGGTATTATGTTAATTGTGTGGACAGTTTTTTGCTTAATAGGGATATGTGCTATGATAAGTATTTGGTTAGTACTAATCCAGGTTGATGTTTTAATTTGTAAGATGTTACTGCTGTCAACGTTCTCCAGTCTGTCGTAATTAAGTAATTTGGGATTAAATAGTCCTAGTCGCGAAAGTTGCATTTCCATTGCAATGTCTTCTATATACTCGGTAAATTGGGTAAGTTTGTATATTAACTGTTCTCTGTTACTATGTTCGTCTAAAAATTCTTTTGTTTTTTGTATGTTACTGTTGATGAGTTGAATTATATCATTTGTTTCATGTAGATTTATTGAACTTGTTGCTACTGATTCTAATTGTTTTTTAATCTTTGTTCGGTCATTGTTGTCTAGTGTTCCAAATAAATATTTAAAAGCTGATCCTACTATGTTGATTAGTCCTCGTTTCTGTCTATTTGTCTGGTGTAAAGTTATTCCGCTAAGTTCTCTTCGCATTTTATTGTACAAAAGGTCAATTTGGGGATTATTAGTGTAGTTAGTTATTTTATTGTTAAAATAGTGGGTTAGGTTATCAATATCGGAAAGGTTTACGCGAAGACAATGATGTTCGTATTCTGAAGGGATTTGAATCGATTTATCGGAAAATAAGAGGTATCCATGGTTAGTGTCAATGTTGTTGATTTGAATTTGTTGGGCTTGGCATATTTTTATAGACGTGAGGAGGAGTATTATGATGAGCCAGGGGCCTGCGGAATGGGAAGTTCATTAATTTTTTCTGTTTTTTAAATTGAGTTTTGTAGTAATGTGTCTCTCTATTTCTATTGGTGATTTTATAATGGTCTTCGTCAGTTTGTTCGACGTTCTTTGTTAATTTAAAAGGGTTTTCTAACTTCCCTTTTTGCAACGGTCTTTTTCTATATCTAGTGTCGACGTTGTCTTCTGTTCGGTCTTTGTTTATCTCGTTAATTTTAGTTTCCTTGTTGTGTTGTGTCTAGAATTGGTTGTCCAGCATAAATAAATATGTGGGCAGGAGTTTGTCCTGTAGTGTCATGTTTGGTTTTGTGGTTGTAAATGTAAAGAATAGTTTCTATTTAACTGAGTTTAGCTTCATTATCATCGGAATTTTTTATGATACGGATTTTTTCGTTTATTGTTTTATAGAGCCTTTCTATATCTGCAACACCTGTTTTTGTGGTATTGAGTTGTAGTTCTACGTTTTCAGATTCGAGCCAACGTTTGAGGGCTAAACTAGAAAATGCGCCATCTCTGTCTGCCTTTAGAATTTCGGGTTTCCCCAACTTCTATCCAATCTTTTGTTTTAATCTGCTCAAGGGTGGCGAATTTTAAATAAATGTCAATACATATCAAATAGTGATTCCCTTGAGAGGAATAGATATCTATTACAAATTTAGCGCGGCAATGTTCGGGTTTAGGGGTGATTTTATATGGCATTTTTGTATTTCGGTGTTCTGTTTTTGCTAAGTTACAAACTTGGCATTCGTTAATTATATTTTGGATAAGGAGTTGGCCGAAAAGTTTTACAGTTTTCTGTATTCCGGGGTGTAAAAGTTTTTCATGTGTGTTTAGAATTAGTTCTTTGAAACTTGCGTATGTGGGAATGTTTTTTAGTAAGATGAGGCTTCGAAAAATCTTGGTATATCTTGAATTCATTGTCTCTTTATATGCCTTTTGAATTACTTCGAAATCTGCATGTAAAGAGCGCTGTTTTTTAGTATAAACTAAACTTCATATGTATGTATGTATGTATGTTCGCTTTTATATGTGTGTGTCTATACATATGTACATATATGTACCTCCTAACAGTTTTGTTCTGCTCAATATTTGGCGGTAATTTATTTACTTATGTAGGCGCGAATTTTGTAATACTCGTACATATACATACATATGATTCTAAATATTTGTGCAACAAAATGAGTGTCAGAAATTGAGCTATTTAATTTCTTAAATAATTTAATGTCGACCAAAGCGACAGTACACAAACACTATTTTCGTGTACGCTCAATTTTTGACACTGAATACCTGGAGACTGTCTAGCGAATCAATAAAAGAAAGATTATTATCCATATGTCCAACGGCGACGATGAAGACGGCTTGGCAGCTGTTGGTCCAGTTGATAGGCTTCAAATTGTTGGTGACTCCCACAAGCACTTGGACACTAGTTCGACGTTTGTCTTTATTTTATTTTACACACCCGAAACGCGCAAAGAAATTGCCACAAACAGCACAAAATAAATTGTCACCGAAAACTAATTAAATTGTGAATCACAATTGTTAATCACCGAAGTCCCTGCTCGGGCGCCAATGAAAAATCTCTAAGCCTTTTTAGAGAATAAAAAAAAACTACAAAAATTAAAAAGGACGTGGTGGCTCAGATTATTAATTCAAAAAGATTGACAATTTATTGCTGCTGCTGGCTTCTTTGATTGCTTTACAACGAATGAATATTAATTGCGGAGAGTGGGCCACAATCCGACCACACTCCCCGAATTCGCCGTCGGCATTTGCCGATCGTCAAACCAAAAGAGTAGCTTAAGCTTAGCGACACTTCTTGTGTTCTCTTAATCTCTAGCTTAGCTACATTTATCTTTATTTTTAATGCTGTCGTGCTTCAACATTCCGGCCCCGTTAAAGAGCTCCGGTCTTTAACACATCGGGAGTCGGGCCAGCTTGTGAATCGGTCGCTTAATTGCGCCTGCCGGTGTTTTTATTTCGGCTACCCGAACCTTGCCGTCCTCCCCTCGAATTGTGCGCGTTACGCGCCCGGTTATCCACTGCTGAGGCGGTGTGTTGTCGTCGTGAACTAGCACGACCGCCCCCTCCTCGAGAGGGGTCCTCGCCTTTGGCCCACTGCGTTCGCTGCTGGAGGCTGAGTAGGAAGTCCTTGGACCACTTGCGCCAAAAGTGTCGTTTGTGCGCCGACAACTGCTGCCACAGCCTCAAGTATCCTCGTCCTTGTTTGCTGCTGCTCCCGTCTGGATCGGATCCTGAAGGCAGCGCCACCAAAGGCTGACCGATGAGCAGGTGGCCTGGCGTCAGTACCTCTCCATCGCTGGGATCGCTGCTGTCGACGAGCAATGGCCTGGAGTTGAGCAGCGCCTCGACGTCCACCAGATGGGTGCTCAACTCGTCCTGCGTCAGGTTGGCGTTGCTCGCTCCTCGCAGAAGCCTGTGCTTGGCAGACTTCACTGCGGCTTCCCACAGTCCTCCGAAGTGCGGGGCGCGGGGGGAATGAACCTCCACTGCACTCCTCTCTCCGCCGTTGTTGTGGAACGCCGTCTGCAGCTCCCTCAAAACGTTGCTCGCTCCAACGAAATTCGTCGCGTTGTCGCTGAATATCGTCTCTGGTAATCCGCGTCTCCCGATGAACCTTTTAAAAACGTTCAAAAAGGCATCAGTCGATAAATCGGTTACCAAATCTAAATGAACCGCCTTTGAGGCAAAACAAACAAAAACGGCAACATACATTTTTATTGGTGGTCTACCCCTGATTCTATAGCTAACATAGAACGGCCCACAAAAGTCCACTCCACATACTCGAAACGGCCGACCTTCTCGAAGACGATCAGCAGGCAAATTTCCCATTATTTGCCCCAACAATTTTGGTTTGTATCGAAAACAGTGTATGCAATTCCGAACAACTGCAGTGCACAAACTTCGAGCATTTACTACCCAAATTTGCTGCCTCAAAAGTCCAACTAGAACTTTTGGGCCAGCATGGTAGTGCCTACGAGCAAATACGACAAAAAGTTGAATAAATGACTTCTTTTATTAAAAGCGAAATTTAGCGTCATAAGAGAGAGGCCCGTGTAACAAACGTCCTCCTACTCTAATGAGTTCAAATTGTATTCCATTTTTGTCAAATCTATCAATAAATGGATTCAGCGATTGCAACATTGGTGCTAGAACTACTGATTGTCTCAATAATTTCAATTCACTTTTGAACGATGTGCTTTGTACTACGGCGATCAGTTTTAGAAATGAAATATTTCTTTCTGATGCCGACACAACGAGTGAATCTGATTTGAGCCCTTTGTAACAGAATCGAAGCACATAAGCCATTATGCGAATCAATTTTGGAAAGTTGGAGTGACGATTGATTAGCTCAACAAAACAATTTGGCTCAACTTCTGCCAAAGTACATATAACAGCACTTTTTTGTCTTCGGAGGATTTGATTTCCGACGCTATTTCAACCAAGTGAAGCTGAGGCCATTGGTCTTCCTCCAGTTTCAAAAAACTTGGCCCTTCGAACCATAATGAGCTAACAATCTCGTTTATGTCGGTTCCTCTCGATACTAAATCCGCCGGATTAGCATCTGTTGGAACGTGACGCCACACAATACCTTTCGACAATTCCTGAATTTCTGCAACTCTATTTGCTACAAATGTGCCCAATGTGCCAGAATCACGTTGTAACCAATACAGCACAATCTGTGAATCCGACCAGAAATTCAAACTTTCAATATTAAATTTTGATAAGGTTGTCGCAATTTGTTGCCAGAGCTTGGCCAGCAAGAGCGCTGCACATAGCTCTAGTCGGGGTATTGTTTTCACGTTTAGTGGAGCTACCCTGGACTTTGCAGTGAGCAATGTAATGCAAACGTCTCGGTTGTTGCAAGTTCGAACGTATATGCAACAACCATATGCATGACTGGATGCATCGGCAAAGCCATGTATCTGAACCCTTTGATACGTAATATTAAGGCATACGTACCGGGGAATGCGAATTTTATGTAAATCGCGCAAGGTCATGGTAAATTTATTCCATGTAGTGTGAAGACTCATTGGAATGGCTTCATCCCAGTCTATTTTCAGTCTCCACAACTCCTGCAACAACATTTTGGCCTTGGTAACAATAGGACACAGCAAACCAAGAGGGTCAAATAAGCGAGAAGCTGCAGACAATATGTTGCGTTTCGTTGGCTTAGCCGAAGCAAAACTGTCCACATCGAGATGATATTTAAATATATCCTCTTGAGGTGCCCAGCGCATCCCAAGAGTTTTTACGGAACTCTGGTCATCAGTTTTGAGAGTCACTTCTTCGCTAGCTTTTGTTTTGAACGACAGATCTCTACAGTTTGTTGCCCACTTGGCAAGTGGAAAACATCCTGATTCCAATATCTTCTGAACTTCATTGCAAATAGTGTAAAGTTCTTGTATACTATCTGCTCCTGCCAACATATCATCAACATAAAAGCACTTCTTAATCACATCTGATCCAATAGGATGTAATTGTGCGTGCATGTTGGCTAGCTCAAACAAGCAGCGTATCGCCAGAAAAGGTGCAGAAGCTGTACCGTATGTGACTGTATTAAGTCGGTATGCCTGAATATTTTGTGAAGTATTTTCTCTCCACAGAATAAGTTGAAAATTTCTGTCTTTTTCAGAGACATTTATCTGCCTATACATTTTTGAAATGTCAGCAGTTACGGCATACTTATTCAATCGGAAATTAATCAGGATTGAATAAAGCTCCCTCTGAATTGTCGGCCCCACCATCAGTGTTTCGTTAAGTGAAACAGCTGTTGACGTCTTACTAGAAGCGTCGAAAACTACACGAAGCTTGGTGGAGGAACTTTCAGGCCTAAGAACGCATTGATGAGGAATATAATAATGCTGTTCTAGAGGAGTTGACTTCAAAATGGACATGTGTCCCAAATCCAAATATTCTTTCATGAAGTCATGGTACATAGTTTTAAGAACTGCATCCTTTGATATTTTACGCTCAAGTTGCAAAAACGCCTTTCAGCAGTTTGAAAGGACAGGCCAAGAACTTTTGGATCGGTCTTGAAAGGGAGATCCACTTGGAAACGACCAGAAGATAACTGCTTTACAGTTTTCTCGAAGAAAAGTTCACAAGCCTGTTGTTCAGCTGTTTGGCGAACAGCCTTCGATTCGAATGGAGATTGATCCAATTCCCAGAAACGGTTAACTAACGAATCGAGAGAACAATTAGTTTGGGCCATTAAACACCCACTGAACTGATGCCTAGGCACTTGTCCAGTACATTTGCCTGCTACTATCCATCCTAGCAGCGTTTTTTGCATTATAGGAAGTTCAGAACCCAATTTTATTTGCCCAACGCACAATAATTCGTAGAACAATTCTGCTCCCAAAAGAATGTCCACCTTAGCAGGTCTATTGAATTCTGGGTCTGCCAGTTTTATATTTTTGGGTATTTTCCAATTTGAAATACCCATGGAATGTCCAGGCTGTGTTGTTGAAATGGGATTTCAATACCCAACATTCAGCCGAAAAATTGTGAGAGTTTATGCGCGACTGAATAGAAGCACATATCTTATTTTTGCTATCTATTGTTGCACCACCAACCATCGAGATAGCTAATGATGTTGGCTCCCGCTTGAGCCGTAACATCTGGGCCATGCTCTCAGACATCAAATTGATTTGGGAGCCACTATCAAGTAAGGCCCATGCAGGATGCAACTGACCAAATCTGTCTTTTACATTAACGACAGCTGTGGCGAGAACAATTTGTTCATTGTTTGCTACATGCCCTACTTGAAGAGTGGAAACCTCACCTTGAGCAGGAGTAGCATACCTGTGAAGCAGCGAATGGTGAGGCTTCGAACAAATTCGACATTTTGATGCCTTACATTTTGAACTCGCGACTTTGTTGTGTCCCGTGTTGACTCTTCTGCTGACAGGTACTGATATCTCTTATTCAATTGTCTAGCACAATCTTCCCAAGATGGCAGCGTATCATTTTTTTTTTTTATTTTGAAAGAGGGAGTCTCCCAACAGAGAAGACGCGAGGCACTGCGACCAGAATGATCTTTTGTGCCCATAAGGCTCTCCCTATCTTGACAAAAGCCGCTCAGCTTCCCTGATGAAGCCTAGCAGGTCTTTCGTCGAGGAATGGACAATTTGCTCGGGAGCTGCGATTTCCACGTGCAAATGTTTCCTCCTACTCCAAACCAAGGCTGGACAGTCACACAGTATGTGTTTGGTTGTTTCGTCGTCCTCTTTGCAGAGCCTGCACTCTGCATCAGAGGATAGACGCATTTTTGTTAGGTGATAATTCACCAGATGATGGCCCCTAAGGTAGCCAACAAGGAGATATAGATCTCTCCTGGAGAGTAAGTCTGTTCTGCGCTTAACCAAGGGATTTGTAAGCTCTCTAGCCTGCCTCATCCCTGGTAGGAAGAACCAATAGCGTTCGGTCAACCTATCTGCCCATGTTTTCACAAGGGATGAGATAGTTGACCACCCCACGCCGCAGAAGGGTTCGGGGCCAAGCAGAGGGGTTGATGATCCCGCTCTCGCTAGCTCATCCGCTAGCTCGTTGCCCTGGAACCCGGAGTGTCCAGGTACCCAAAGGAGGGTAACTTTATTTTTGTTGGACAGTCTCTGAAGGCAGTTCCAGCAGTCAGCCACCATGCGTGAGCTTACTCTATTTGAGGAGAGGGCTAGTATGGCGGCTTGGCTGTCCGAGAAGATATAAATGTTAGCTCCTCTCATCCCCTTCTCAAGGATAAGACGGCAGCAGAACTCAATGGCATGAACCTCGGATTGGAAGACCGTGGGCCATTTGCCCATGGCAATCGAGGTTTTGGAGTTGGGACCATGTATCCCGGCTCCAACCCCTGATCAGTTTTTGACCCGTCGGTATACCAGTGTATGCCGTGAGGGTCGCTGATGGGGTTGCCTGCATCCCAGTCCTTCCGGTCTGGGATGAGGGTTCTGAATTTTGCACCAAAGAAGAGTTCCTTGGTCATAGAATCTGATCTAGTGCAGATCTCTAAGCCAGGAATGTCTTTGATAAGTCTAGCATGCCCTGATTCGGTAGCTAGAAGCCCAGATTGCTTGATTTGGGAGCCAGCTTCCGTGAGGCCTGACCTCTGAGAGGCCACGGAAGCGTCGTCGGCAAAGCTGGTCAGGTCACCTTCAGCTTCGGCGTCGGAGGACATCACCTCGACGGCCTGCTGCATGACTGAGCAGTTGTTGGACGAGAAGGCAGCACTAGCGAACTCAGTGTCCAAGGGAGTTCGTGGCCTGTCCGAGTCCCCCGGAGTACTAGGGTCGAAACCCGTAGTATTAGGGGTGGAAGCCAGCAGCCCAATGGCTGCAGTGCTGGAGTTGGGGTCGGCCGTGAAGGCTTCACCCTGGGTTGATGCTTTCAAAGCCGCATCAGGCTTATTTTCAATATTATTAAGATCCATTAGTTTGATCCCACGAGTAAGCGGGAAGGGAAGGTCACCCACGACATAGCCCGCTTGCCGTGGGAAGTCTAAATGAAACTGGAGGGCGACAGGTATCCAGAGTCCGCATACTAGAGACCGGGCTACCCCCGCCATGCATCCCTTGGCGTATGCTGTTCCGCCTTGGATTGGGGGTGATTTATAGATTCACGATCTTCGCCCGACTACAATTAGTCAGCACCCCTAGCAGAGACATGACCGTGCTAGGGGCCTGCTTCCAGCCGCCCTCGCGTGGAGAGTATAGCCGCACTTCCGTCAGTAGGAGCAAGGACGGCACGTACCCCAGCCAAAACTGTGGTTACATGTGGTTCCCCTTGCTTCCTCTGACGGCTGACGGCCGGCAGCGTATCATAATCAAGCTGCTCTTCGAAACGAGATTTTGTAACATGGTCCACCTTTGCCATGACCATATGAATTATCATTGCACTAGCAATGTCTTTGTCGTTACCTAACGACGACAGCGAAGCATAAATAGCAGACACCGTATCTATGATCGATCTTAAACTCGACGCAGATGGTTTTGTCATGCTAGGTATGTCAAACAATTGCGAAACTGTATCAAAGAATATAAGACATTTGTTGTCATATACTGCTTTAAGACTAGCGAGGGCCTTTGGATAGTTACAATCCGTTGGTTGGTACGGCCTAACTACCCCCAATGCTTCATCTGACAAACACGAGACTAAGTGATTGAACTTTTCGACGTTTGACAAAGAATTGTCATCATCGACTAAACTTTCAAAGAGGCACATAAAATTTTTGTATTCCGAATGTTTGCCACTAAATTTTGGCAAACGCATTTTCGGCAACTGAGATCGCTGGCTCGAAACTAGGGAGCAATCATTGTCAGTTTTTGGTCCTGAAGTCGGCTTGGATGCATTAATGTACAATGCCCTTGTGACGACACACAAGTCTTCTAATGGCCCTCTAGAATCATTAAGCGGGCTTAAATTATCGAGATCAGCCTGTAAATCCATTGCCTTTTGTATATAACCTTCTAGCAGCTCTAATCGGCACGCTAACTCTGTTTTATCAAATGATATGGTCTTTGCTTTGATTGCTGTTTGCATACGAGCAATATCAGCACTAACTTTGTCAAATCTTTGCAAGCACAGTGTTAATTTTGAACTTGTCTTGCTGATTTGTGGCTTTTCACTTGCCTTCTCGGTCTCAGACATGTTGGCTGATAAAATAAATAAGAATCAACAAAAACTAAATGTCACAAGCTTTGTGAGCTACCCTCGCAACGATGCTGACTATGTAAATCTAGCTTGCCTATACACAAACACTCGCGCAACCTATGCGTTGTGTGAGCAAACAAACGAAATTGAGCTATCAAAAGTAAGGCAGGCTAAATTTTTGCTGTAACTACGTTTGTAGGCAGCAATGTAAAATGCGGGGTGCGGGGTATGCAAAATAATGAGAGAATATATGCACACGCACTCGAAGTGGTAAGTATATCAAACAAACGAAAGAAGAAACAAGGGAAAATGAGAATTAAACCAAACGGTTTCTGTGCTACGTTTGTAGACAGCAATAGAATATGCGGGGTGCGGGGTGACGAAATGCAAGCAGCGCCAAATGCAAGCAAAGTCGAAATAACGAAAATATGTGAGCCCAGAGGAAGGTTCGAGGTGAACGAACGCAACGACGAATGTATGTGTGTATATGCAAACGCCAATGTATTCACAGATGTTCCAAGTTAGCGGTCAATATGTATATATGTATGCTAACCGAAGATCGGAAGGAAATAATTTGCCTTTACACACACACTTAATTATTAAAATAATTAATATGTAAGCCACCAATTTTATTATTCAATGTAAGATAAATATTGCCGTTTTTGTTTATTATTATTATTTGTTATAATGCGAATAACAAATTGTTAGTATAAACTAAACTTCATATGTATGTATGTATGTATGTTCGCTTTTATATGTGTGTGTCTATACATATGTACATATATGTACCTCCTAACAGTTTTGTTCTGCTCAATATTTGGCGGTAATTTATTTACTTATGTAGGCGCGAATTTTGTAATACTCGTACATATACATACATATGATTCTATATATTTGTGCAACAAAATGAGTGTCAGAAATTGAGCTATTTAATTTCTTAAATAATTTAATGTCGACCAAAGCGACAGTACACACAATCACTATTTTCGTGTACGCTCAATTTTTTGACACTGAATACCTGGAGACTGTCTAGCGAATCAATGTCCAACGGCGACGATGTGGCGGCTTGGCAGCTGTTGGTCCAGTTGATGAGCTTCAATTGTTGGCGACTCCCACAAGCACTTGGACACTTGTTCGACGATTGTCTTTATTTTATTTTACACACACGAAACGCGCGAAGCAATTGCCACAAACAGCACAAAATAAATTGTCACCGAAAACTAATTAAATTGTTAATCACTATTGTTAATCACCGAAGTCCCTGCTCGGGCGCCAATGAAAAATCTCTAAGCTTTTTAGAGAATAAAAACTACAAAATTAAAAAGGACGCGGTGGCTCAGATTAATAATTCAAAAAAGATTGACAATTTATTGCTCCTGCAGGCTTCTTTGATTGCTTTACAACGAATGAATCTTAATTGAGGAGAGTGGGCCACAATCCGACCACACTCCCCGAATTCGCCGTCGGCATTTGCCGATCGCCAAACCAAAAGGGTACCTAAGCTTCGGGACACTTCTTGTGTTCTCTTAATTTCTAGCTTAACTACATTTATCTTTATTTTGGGCTGTCGTGCTTCAACAATATCCTGTAAGTCCTAAAAAGGCTTTAATTTCTTTAGTTTTTCTTGGTAGCGGATATTTAACTATAGCTTTGATTTTATCCGGGTTTGGTTTAATCCCGTCTTTAGTAATAACATGTCCTAAGAAAGTTGTCTCTTGTTTTAAGAACTCGCATTTATCTAGTTGTAATTTTAAGTTTGCCTGTGATAATTTTTCGAAAACAGCTTGTAAGGCTTGGAAGATGTTCTTCTAAAGATGTGGAGAAAACTATGATGTCGTCTAGGTATACTAGACAACATTTATTTAAAGTGGACGGAGTAAATTATTCATACATCGTTGAAATGTGGAGCGGGGCCCAAATGGCATTCGTGTATACTCGTAGTGTCCATATTTTGTAGAGAAGGCGGTTTTGGCTATTGACTCTGAGTCCATTTCTATTTGATGAAAGCCCTTTGCAAGATCTATTGTTGTGAAATAATTTGACCTCCCTAGTTTTCCTAATATTTCATCTATGTTTGGTATGGGGTATCTGTCGTTTATTGTTATTTCGTTCAATTTCCTATAATCTATTACGATACGAAGCTTCTGCTATCCAGAAGCATCTTGTTTTTTAGGTACGGCCCAAATGGGGCTACACTATGGTGAATTACTTTCTCGGATAATGCCCTGTTCTAACATGTCCTGGATCTGTTTTTCTACTTCCTTTTCATATGTCTGTTGGAAACTATAAACTTTAGAGTAGACGGGGATATTGTGTGTGGTGTTAATAATATGTTTTTTCTTGGTTTGTGAACGTGAGCGTGTCACCTTCACGAAATTGGATGTCTTGGTATTTTGTCAGTAGATTAGTTAGTTTCAGTTTTTCTTCTACGTTAAGGTGTTCTAATCGGAACAAGTTCTCCTGAAGTGTGGATGTTTCTAAATAAGTGGGGTCTTGTGGAAATGAAGAGTCCAATTGAATATGGTTTTGTTCTGTAATGTTGTTACCGTCTTTTATCTTGTATATTTTGTTAAATAGGGTGGCAGTTTTCTTTTTATAGTCGATTATTGCTTTGGCTTCGGACAACAATTTGCGTCCAATCAGCATGTCATAATGATCTGAGAACTGGTGGATCAAGAACTCTTGGGAAATAGGGAAGTAGTTGTTAGGTGGTATATTCGTAAGTTTGTTAATTATTAACGGGCCATTACTGGTGTGGATTAAGTAATTAGTTTCTTGTGTTGGTGTTTGAAAAATATTTCGCGTGAGCATATTTATCGTAGATCCTGTATCAATTAGACATTTCAATTCGGTTATATTATGTTTGATCGTTATATATTGGCTTGATCCGGGGCTACTAGTCGAAAATTATAAAATTTTGAGAAAGCTGCGTTTTTGGTTTGCGTTTATAGGCATTGAAAGCAGACGATCTCGTGAATTTTAACGAAAATGGAGATCGAGATCGTCTGCTTTCAATGCCTATAAAAACGCAAACCAAAAAACGCAGCTTTCTCAAAATTTTACAGTCAGCTGTTAATCGATAACTGCTGACAGGAGCAGTGTTGTATTTAGAGCAGGTGCGCGGCAAATACAAAAAGTCACGGACTTATCAAACGACCCTCGTATTTTGAGGGCCTTGAGATCGTCTGCTTTCAATGCCTATAAAACGCAAACCAAAAAACGCAGCTTTCTCAAAATTCTACAGTCAGCTGTTAATCGATAACTGCTGACAGGAGCAGTGTTGTATTTAGAGCAGGTGCGCCGCAAATACAAAAAGTCACGGACTTATCAAACGACCCTCGTATTATGTTTCACTTAGTTGTAATAAAGTATATTTAGTTTTCCTTAGTTACACTGTTATTATTATTGTTCGTTTGTTTGTGGTTAAATTTATTTAGTTTTCGCTTAGATTAACTGTTGTTATTGTAGTTCACTTAGTTGTAGTTATGTTTATTTAGTTTTTATTTAGTTTAGCTGTTATCATGTATTGCACACTTTGCTATTTCGCTTTGTTTTGAGTAACCTTTTTGTGGATTTACTACTCAGCGAATTTGAAGGCGTATTCTTAAAATTTGATTCAATTTTAAGTTGTTCACTTTCACTCTGTGGTTTCGGATATGTTGTTGGTTTACAAATTTTCTTTCTTTTGCACCAATTGTACCGATTTACCGACGCGAGATATTGAAGTTGTAGTTCTTTAGCGGATGATACACAGAGAATTGAATATGTTTAACATCACATCACTTGTATCATCCTACCGGCTGCGCCACTTACGTAGTTACTATTTTTCGAGTCGAATAAATGATCCGTCTGTAACGAAGACAAAGATCAACGCTAACGCCAATATAAATTGAAACACGAACAATTTCGGCGAACGTCTTTATTTTAAAACTGTCAGCTTAAGACGAAAAATGTACAGAGTTTTGATCGGGTCGAAGTGAGTCGCGAGAAACGGAAATGTGTTTGTCAGCATTTTTATTTATTTGTGTTTAAGTGCATGCAAAAAGAATGATGAAGTTATACAACAATCATGCGCTTTACTTTTGTTGGGGGGTTTCAAGTTTCGTTACGTTATGCTGTGTATTTATGCACGCGCAAGATCGTATGCGCGTTGTTCTTGTTAGATTTAAGTTTATGTAAGCGTAATATGAGAAGCATATTATGCTACTATATAATAAACGCATTGCCTTGCATATATTAACCATAGCAATTATTTATAACTGCAAATAGTAAAATCAATGTTTGCGAACAAACAAAATCAATCGCTCAAGTGCTTACATGCATACATACATATTGCAAACGAATGAGAAAGACAAGCATAAGGACGACGCCGTGGAGAGGAGAATGGAGAGGATCTTCATTCCATCCAGAGCACCACACTTCGGAGGGCTGTGGGATGCGGCAGTCAAGGCCGCGAAGCATCGCCTGGTGAGAGTGGCCGGCAACGCCAACCTCACACACTACGACCTCAACACATACATAGCCGATATCGAAGCGCTGCTGAACTCCAGGTCACTGACGGTCGAGGGCAGCAATCCCAACTACGGCGAGCCACTAACGCCAGGCCATATGCTGCTGGGTCAGGCTCTAATCATGCAGCCGCGCGAATACGCGCCAGGCATGCCTTGCAACATGGCAAGCAGTCCGTGTTTAAAGCGGTGGCGGCAGCTGTCGGAGCTCAATCCTTGGTTTTGTGACAGCTGGTCCAGGGACTATCTGCTCAGCCTCCAGCAGCGATCACAATGGACAACGGAGGCCAACAACTTAGAGGTGGGTCGCGTGGTGCTGATTTACGAAGAAAACACACCGCCCCAAAAATGGCAACTAGGGCGCGTCACCCGAATCATCGCGGGAGACGACCGCATGTTCCGAGTGGCAGAGGTGCAAATCGCAACCGGCATCGTTAAAAAAGCGATTCACAAGCTGGCTCCAATCCCATGGATCAGAACTGCAGTTATGGAGTTATTTTCTAGTTTTTTTTTTATTCTTTTGATTTTTTTGTTTTTTATGTTTTTAATTTAGTTTTTTTTTTTTTTGGGCCATGGATTTTAAAAAAATTTATGGTCTACTGTGTTTGTCGGAACGCAAATGTGCGTAACAGGCAGAAGAAGGCATCTCCGACCCCATAAACTATATATATTCAGAATCAGTATCAACAACCGAGTCGATTGAGCCATGTCTGTCTATCCGTCTGTCTGTCTGTCTGTCTGTCTGTCTGTCTGTCCGTCTGTCCGTTTGTATGAACGCCTGGATCTCAGCAACTATAAAAGCTAGAGCCTTAAAATTGTGACAACATACGTGTATATCCAGGTGTCTCAAAGTTTTTTTGAAATATGGCCACGCCCTATCCCGCCTCTGTAAATCAGTAATAACTATTTAATATACACAATATACACCCAACAACTAAAGTTGTACATCTCACATGATAAATACCTTTCCACGGGTGTTTTCTGAGAATTTCATTTAAATCGGACTAAATATAAGTGAGATATGATCCGAATTAAACACAATTTGAACATATATTTATGCGCATATTAAGACCTAATTTACGCATCATACCGAAGTTCGAATCGTCGGACACACATCATTTTACAAAACTTTTTGTTTGCATAGAATGGTAACAGAATTAGCTCAGAATGCAACTTTGCCGAGCGATCAACAAATGGAGCAGTGGCTTAGTGGTTAGAGGATCGGGCAGCTGTCCTGCGTGCGTGAGTTCGAATACCATGCACGGCAGGCCGGCTGATGCAACATTTTATTTTAATTATTTTTTTTTTGGTTATGTTTTTATTCTTATAAGCTTAAAGGAAAACTACAGTTATTTGAGTAATTAAATATCAATAGAATAAAAATAGTTTTCAAAAATTAAATCTCATTTTTTTACAATATTTAAGACAATCAATAACTTACGTATGTTAGAGCGGGACGCCGATACATGCATGTCTGCATTTGCACATTTACGTTTCGGCGTCCCGCTCTAACACACATCAATTGCCGTGTTCGGCGTGAGTACGGAACTGTCAGATTTGTGCAACATTTGGCAAGCTTTTAAAAGTGTTATACTTAATTAAATATGTTGCGTACCAAAAAATTTAAAAACTATTGTTATGTTGCTGTTTAAATTATTTAATAGAAAAGAAAGAAAAAAAAGGAAAACTCGTCACACATTTGCCCGCGGCAGGAATCGAACCCGAGCACTGTCAAAATTCATTGGTCTTCGAATCCGGCACACACTCCACTAATCTACTGTACAACTTCACATCAATTTATTGCCCTCTCGCTCTATTTAATGCTTATACTTCTTGTCTACTTGCTTTTGCATTGTTTATGTGTTCTTTTATCTGTCAAATGAATTAAATAATTTTTTTTTTTTTTTTTTTTTTCTTTTCATCTGTATTAAGTGTTGGAACCATACATTCAAATAAGCATCTTAACAACACATGTCGAAAATAAAAATTAAGGAACCAAACCTCACAGGAGGATTATTAGCTGTGGGAACTGAATAATTATCGGATCGTCTTGTAAAAACCTAGTCTTTTCAGTCGCCTTAAAGGCCTAGTCGATCGCTGTACCTGCTGGAGTGTCTACAGATCTGTTCTTCCACAGTGTGTAAATTGAGATCACGGTGAAGTGTGGAGCCACGCACGTACCAAGGACAGTTTGTTATCTGCCGCATGGTTCGGTTCTGCATTACTTGTATCCGCTTATAATTTGATAAATAATAAGAATATAAAATTTATATTTTTAAATTTTTCCAAATAAAGCAGAATTTTCATTATAAATAATGGAATAATAATCCATGGCCTTCTACAGTCAGCACCTGACTGTAGCGTTCGACTGGTTTAATCTTTAAATTATTTTCTTTTTTTATTTTATTTTTTGTTCTTAAGTGATTAATATTGTTTTATAAAATGTGGATGAGTTCTTATAAAACTTAAGAATAAATGTGTTTTATGTTTATTTAACAAAAGAAAATGTTTCAAATTTTTCTTGTGGGTGGCCAACCATAAAAAATATATTAGGAAGTAAAAATTTTTAACCTATCTTTATGGACTATCAGTTATTTATTTTTGTTTCCTACAATATTAATGTTGTCTTTTTCTCCTATTTCTTCCACTGTAATGGGTCCTAAAAAGTTATTTTCAAATTTATGACCAGTATCTTTTTTAATTAGTAGTTTATCTCCTATTTTTAACTCAAAATTATTTGTATTCCTATCGTATCTTAGTTTGCTAATGGCTTTTGTCTTTTATAACATATGTCTAGGTCTTTTATAAGCCATTTCTAATCTTACTTTAACTTCTTTAGAATAGTCATCCATTTTATAAATGGTATCTATTCTGATTATTTTGTTAAAATCTGTGAACTATCTTGGTAATCTTCCAAATACTAGTTCATATGGAGAATATTTATGAACTACTGATGGTGTTGTGTTGAAACAATAAGTTAAATATTGAATCCATACATCCCAGACAGTTTTGTCAACAGATATGTTCGATTGTCTGATGATGGTACTTACAAAGGTCGTTTATAATTTGGATTTTATATATCGTGCCCATGTCCGTAATGACTGTTTTCATTGAACCGTAGTTGAAAATAAATTTTCAAATATAGCCTTAGCAACTGATCTTGCGCTTTTAATTGGTTTGGGTACCGTTACCAAATATATCGCTAAAAACAGATGATAGTGACAGCATCCTCATTTCCGTTTTCTAATTTTGGAAGTGGACCAATGGTATCTTTGCTTAGTTCCTTTGTCATTTGTGTGTCATTTTTTTATTTTCCCCAGGGTTCTAGAAATTCCTGAAAGACCTCCTTCTGACGGATCGTTATGATATTTAGACAGTATTGCTTGTATTTAAACCTTATCATTTTTATCTATCTTAGTCACCTTGTTTAATAGCGCTATTTTTAAATTGTTTAATATTTCATTGCCATTTTCTTTAAAATTCTTTGTAGTGACAAACTCTAAGTTTGTTCACTTGGTGACAATTGCGCTTGAATTATCTTTTTTATTCTTGCTTCATTAACCCTTTGAAAAAACTGATCTAAATCGATTTTTTCATTAGAATTAAAATAAGTCATATCGAAACGTGTTATAATATTTTTGCCTCTTTTTAACTAACACTTATGTTTTTCTATTTTAAGTACAACATATTTTCTGGCGTCAATGTTATTGACTACTTTATAGATTTTAGGCATTTCTTTATTTTATTTCTTGTTTCCTGGTTTATGTAATTTTTCACCTGCGCAGGTATTTTAATGTCTTTTTGAAGCTCTCGTTTCGACCTTCAATATCTGTCTATTCATTTGTTATAGTTCTCCGATAGTTATTCAGGAAAGAGCATCTTCTATATAGTTATTTTTCCCTTGAGATACTCTACTGTAAAATCATATTCTTCAAGATCTAGACGTTCTGCGTCAGGTTGGCGTTGCTCGCTCCTCGCAGAAGCCTGTGCTTGGCAGACTTCACTGTGGGTTCCCACAGTCCTCCGAAGTGCTCGGTACCGGGGGGTGGGGGGGGAATGAACCTCCACTGTACTCCTCTCTCCGCTGCGAAGTTCAACAGCCTCACCTCGTTGCTGTGATACGCCGTCTGCTGCTCCCTCAGCACGTAGCTCGCTCTAACGAAATTCTTCGCGTTGTCGCTGAATATCGTCACCGGTAATCCGCGTTTCCCGATGAACCTTTTAATAACGTTCAAAAAAGCATCAGCATCATCAAACAAACAAAAACGGCAACATACATTTTTACAGGTGGTCTACCTCTGATTCTATAGCTAACATAGAATAGCCCACAGAAGTCTACTCCACATACTCGAAACGGACGACCTTCTCGAAGACGATCAGCAGGCAAATTTCCCATTAGTTGCCCCTACAATTTTGGTTTATATCGAAAACAGTGTATGCAATTCCGAACAACTGCAGTGCACAAACTTCGAGCATTTACTACCCAAATTTGCTGAGACAAAAGTCCAACTTGAACTTTTGGGCCAGCATGGTAGTACCATCGATGCAAATAACTGACAAATAGTTGAATAAATCCTGACTTCTTTATCATTAATAACGGAAATTTAGCGTCATAAGAGAGAGGCCCGTGTAACAAACGTCTTCCTACTCGAATGAGTTCAAATTGTATTCCATTTTTGTCAAATCTATCAATAAATGGATTCCGCGATTGCAACATTGGTGCTAGAACTACTGACTGTCTCAAAAATTTCAATTCGCTTTTGAACGATGTGCTTTGTACTACGGAGATCACTTTTAGAAATGAAATATTTCTTTCTGATGCCGAGCCCTTTGTTACAGAATCGAAGCACATAAGCCATTATGCGAATCAATTTTGCAAAGTTGGAGTGACGATAAATTAGCTCAACAAAACAATTTGGCTTAACTTCTGCCAAAGTAGAGCAGCACTTTTTTTGTCTTCGGACTATTTTTGTCTTGACCCTTCGAACCATAATGAGCTAACAATCTCGTCTATGTCGGTTTCTCTCGATACTTAATCCGCCGGATTAGCATCTGTTGGAACATGGAGTCACACAACACCTTTCGACAACTCCTGAATTTCTGCAACTCTATTTGCCACAAATGTGCCCAATGTGCCAGAATCGCTTTGTTACCAATACAGCACAATCTGTGAATCCGACCAGAAATTCAAACTTTCTATATTAAATTTTGATAAGGTTATCGCAATTTGGTGGAAGAGCTTGGCCAACAAGAGCGCTGCACATAGCTCTAGTCGGGGTATTGTTTTCACATTGAGCGGAGCTACTCTAGACTTTGCAGTGAGCAAACGTATAAGCGACAACCATATGCATGAGTGGATGCATCGACAAAGCTATGGATCTAAACCCTTTGATACGTATTTAGACATACGTACCGGGGGATGCGGATTTTATGTAAATCGCGCAATGTCATTGTAAATTTATTCCATGTAGTGTGAAGACTCATTGGAATGGCTTCATCCCAGTCTATTTTCAGTCTCCACAACTCCTGCAACAATATTTTGGACTTGGTAACAATCAGACACAGCAACCCTAGAGGGCCAAATAAGCGAGAAGCTGCAGACAATATGTTGCGTTTCGTTAGCTTAGCCGAAGCAAAACTGTCAACATCGAGATGATATTTAAATATATCCTCTTGAGGTGCTCAGCGCATCCCAAGAGTTTTTACGGAACTCTGATCGACAATTTTGAGAGTCACTTCTTCGCAAGCTTTTGTTTTGAACGACAGATCACTACAGTTGGTTGCCCACTTTTTAAGTTCTAGTATACTATCTGCTCCTGCCAACATATCATCAACATAAAAGCACTTCTTAATCACATCTAATCCAATAGGGTGTGATTGTGCGTGCATGTTGTGCGTGACGGTATTAAGTTGGTATTCCTGAATATTTTGTGAAGTATTTTCTCTCAACAGAATAAATTGGAATTTTTTGTCTGTTTCAGAGGAGTTGACTTCAAAATGGTCATGTGTCCCAAATCTAAATACTCTTTCATGAAGTTATGGTACATAGTTTTAAGAACTGCATCCTTTGATATTTTACGCTCAAATGGCAAATAACGCCTTTTGGCAGTTTGCAAGGACAGGCCAATAACTTTTGGATCGGTTTTGAAGGGAGATTCACTTGGAAACGACCAGAAGATAACTGCATTACAGTTTTCTCGAAGAACAGTTCACAAGCCAGTTGTTCACCTGTTTGGCGAAAAGCCTTCGATTTGAATGGAGATTGACCCAATTTTTCAATGGGTATTTCACCCATGGAATGTCCAGGCTGTGTTGTTAAAATGGATTTCAATACCCAACATTCATACGAAAAATTGTGAGAGTTTATGGGCGACTGAATAGAGGCACATATCTTATTTTTGCTATCTATCGTATTGTTGCACCACCAACCATCGAGATAGTTAAAGATATTGGCTCCCGCTTGAGCCGTAACATCTGGGCCATGCTCTCAGACATCAAATTGATTTGGGAGTCACTATCAAGTAAGGCTCGTGCAGAATGCAAGTGACCAAATCTGTCTTTTACATTAATGACAACTGTGGCGAGAAGAATTTGTTCATTGTTTGCTACATGCCTTGAATACCAATCTGACATAGTCGCTTGAAGGGTGGATACCTCACCTTAAGCAGGAGTAGTATACCTGTGAAGCAGCGAATGGTGAGGCTTCGAACAAATTCGACATTTTGATGCCTTACATTTTGAACTCGCGACTTTGTTGTGTCCCGTGTTGACTCTTCTGCTGACAGGTACTGATATCTCTTATTCAATTGTCTAGCACAATCTTCCCAAGATGGCAGCGTATCATAATCAAGCTGCTCTTCGAAACGAGATTTTGTAACATGGTCCACCTTTGCCATGACCATATGAATTATCATTGCACTAGCAATGTCTTTGTCGTTACCTAACGACGACAGCGAAGCATAAATAGCAGACACCGTATCTACGATCGATCTTAAACTCGACGCAGATGGTTTTGTCATGCTAGGTATGTCAAACAATTGCGAAACTGTATCAAAGAATATAAGACATTTGTTGTCATATACTGCTTTAAGACTAGCGAGGGCCTTTGGATAGTTACAATCCGTTGGTTGGTACGGCCTAACTACCCCCAATGCTTCATCTGACAAACACGAGACTAAGTGATTGAACTTTTTCGAAGTTTGACAAAGAATTGTCATCATCGACTAAACTTTCAAAGAGGCACATAAAATTTTTTGTATTCCGAATGTTTGCCACTAAATTTTGGCAAACGCATTTTCGGCAACTGAGATCGCTGGCTCGAAACTAGGGAGCAATCATTGTCGTCGTCAACGACACAAGCGGCTACAAGCGCCGCAACAACAACAACAATAACAACAACATCAACTGGTGAGACAGTTAATTCGGCTGGAATCGGCTTCTATGGCCCGATTTTGGGCCAGGGCGGAATTGCCATCGGAAATTGGGGAGAAATTGATCGACACCTGGAGTCGGTGCAGGAAAAGCTCAAGGCTGGTTGGACTGTGCACGTGGGCAAGGAGGGAAGACTCTACTACTGCAATCATTTAACGAAACGTCTGGCTGGTTGCCCGCTTGCGAGGACTGGAGCAAGCACGAGGAATTGTCCTACGGCTGGGAGCGTGCCATAGACTCCAAGGGTCGTTCCTATTACATCAATCACCTAAATAAGACCACCACTTATGAGGCTCCCGAGTGCATCAGATGGGATGAGCATCCGCCAGAGCCACGCTTGGTTTTGCTCCAGCGCAGTCCGAGCTTGGGCTTTGGCTTTGTTGCCGGCAGTGAACGTCCGGTGATTGTGCGCTTTGTCACGGAGGGAGGGGCCCAGCATAGGCAAGCTGCAGCCTGGCGATCAGATACTTGCAGTCAATGGAGAGGATGTTAAGGATGCGCCCCGAGATCATGTCATTCAGCTGGTACGCGCCTGTGAAGCGCAGGTCTCGTTGCTTGTCTGTCAGCCCATGGCGCACTGTGTCATGCCTGGCCGCAAGTCGACGCTGCTCTCGGCCGGCAAACGTGCCAAGCTGCGATCGCGTCCCAGTCGTGTGCGCTTTGCCGAGAGTGTGTGCGTGAATGGAGCACCATTGTTTCCGCCTTCGGCATTTTCGCTGGGCGACATCTGCGTGCCACCAATGGCGAATGTGCTCAAGGTATTCCTGGAGAATGGACAGACCAAATCGTTTAAATACGATGCCACCACCACAGTGGAGGATGTGGTTAGCTCTCTGCTGGACAAGCTGTGCCTGAGCTGCGGTGAACTCTTCAGCCTGGTGCTGGAGCATGTCAAGAGTCTAAAGCGCAATAAAAGCAACAAGTGTGTCGCGGTGAATTGTGAATGGCTACCACCATTAAACGTGGCGGTGGCGAGTTTTCTATCATAAGTTAGGTTATATATCGTATGCATCAAATCATACAATTATTTATAAGCTAGTTTTTTAAGGAAAAAACACTTAAATTTAGTGAATTTGCAGTGCGAAATCTTTAAAAAACCACAGACGAACACTTGGCACAAACGAAAGTTACGTGTAAACGTCGTGGCTTTTGTTTAATTATTTTGAAAAATAATACAAAAACATAAAAAAAAAGAACTTTGGCAACTAAAACCAATCCCAATACACACAAGATACAACAACAACAGCAACTAGTGTAAAATTCAAAGTGTAAACAAGAAACAACAAAACCAACACCCACTTAGACACGCAGATAAACTCGGCAGAAACAACAACAAGAAGAGCTGTACAGCTAAAATAAATTCAAGTCCCCCGAGTGTTAGAAAACAGCAGCAAAATTACGTCAATTATTGAAAATATACCCGGCGCAATAGCTCACAATCATCAAAACAACATCAAAGAAGATGAGAGAAGAAGATGAGAGGGGCAAATTGTTCGTCGGGGGCCTGTCCTGGGAGACAACGCAGGAGAATCTATCGCGCTACTTCTGCCGCTTTGGCGACATCATCGATTGTGTCGTAATGAAGAACAACGAGAGCGGCAGATCACGCGGTTTTGGCTTTGTCACCTTTGCCGATCCTACGAACGTTAATCATGTGCTCCAAAATGGTCCGCACACGCTCGATGGTCGTACCATTGATCCGAAACCTTGCAATCCTCGTACGCTCCAGAAGCCCAAAAAGGGCGGTGGCTATAAGGTGTTCCTCGGCGGTTTGCCATCGAATGTTACGGAGACCGATCTGCGTACGTTCTTCGGACGTTACGGCAAGGTCACCGAGGTGGTCATCATGTACGATCAGGAGAAGAAGAAATCGCGAGGATTCGGCTTTTTGTCCTTCGAGGAAGAGTCGTCTGTAGAGCATGTTACCAACGAGCGTTATATTAATCTGAAGTGAAATGCGAGATTTAGTGCTGGATATCGATAACGAAATCGAGATTTATTCGCAAAAGGAACCTGAGCCTATCATCTCGGATCAGGATAACCAAGCTATTCCAGAAAGTACATCACCAGAAGACCCGCCCATGTCACCCTTATCACCACCTTCAACCACAATCAATAACGAAGTCAAGCAAAAAGTGCATCCCGAACCTATATATGAAGCACTAACACATCACAAAATTGAAAAAACCGACGAAGCTCAGTCTGAAAAGCAAACAAACATTGAGAAAGAAAGAAACGAAAGTGCTCCAGTTGTAACTGCAACAGTTTTACACAACGATCGAGAACAAAGACGCAAATTTAGAGTGGAGAAGAAACTTCAGGAAATGAACAAAGTCGAATCAAGTAATGATTCATCATACAATATTTTGGACTTTGCAGAAAACTTTTTCAATTCACATGAGCGTTTAGTGGACGGAACCTTAATGTCTACAATTACAAGGAAGGGCAAAAAGGTTGTTGATATAACGCCAAAACATGAAATGGTAGTTTTTACAAAGTCCGAAAAAATTCCAACATCTCATATACATATGTATGATCCTGAAAATATTGCACTATCTTGCAATATATTTCGAGAGCTGTGTAAATACATGCGAGGAGACCATAACGCGGAGCGTGAACTTCAAAGCATTCAATATATTATTGGGTTGGGGATTGAAAGAGAAGAATTACGAGACGAAATATTTATTCAATGTGTAAGGCAAATGACTAACAATCCCAACCCTGAATGGATTGACCGTTTGTGGCTTCTTATGTGCCTCATTATTGTCGCATTCCAACCGAGCAAACTGCTGTTCAGATTTTATGTATCATTCTTAAAAACAAATTTGGACTGTCTCGAAGGAAAATTGAGACAATACGCTCAGTGGTGTTTCGATAATTGTAAATGTACCAACGTGTCAACAAGACTTCAGCCGCCATCAAGCGTGGAAGTTGCTGCAATGCGTCGTCTTGGCACCATTAATTGTAGATTTTTTTTTTTTTTTTTTTTTAGACTCTCGTACGAAAGCAATCGATGTTCATCCGACCGATACAGCAACTGATGCTGTGCAAAAACTTGCTGACAAACTGAATTTGGCTTCCACCGAGGGTTGGGCGATTTTTCAATCGCGTCCCGATGGGGAAGAGCATATCAAGGCTTTCGAATACCTGTATGATGTAATTTCTGCTTGGGAGTGTAAGCAAACCTCATGTTTTAGCTATAAACGTGTTTCGAATGGTTCGACATATGGAGAAAACCGATTTGTGTTCAAAAAACGACTCTTTAAACCAACAAGAGAATTATCTCAGGATCCTGTAGAAGTAGGAATGTTATATGCTCAAGCCGTTTACAGTGTTGTAAAGTGCGATGAATTCCCCGTCAGTGAAAAAGTTGCACTTCAACTTGCCGGCCTACAAGCTCAAGTGGCACTGGGAGATCCCTCTAATCAACCTAAGCCAGAATATTATTGTGACATAAGTAGCTTTTTACCAAATCGTATTTCTAAGACCCGAGAGCAACAGTTTTGGATCCCAATACTTGCGCAAGCGCATAGACAGTATGGATCGTCTAGGAATGAATTAACTGCCAAAGTCTTATACCTAAGTTGTGTGATGCAATACCCTCTTTATGGAACGACAATGTTTAACGTTATTTACAAGGGGTACTGGAATTATGTTAATAACATTATTTTTATTCAACCGGAAGACAAGCTAATCATTTATCAATTTAAGTTTGTAGATATAGAATCAATTATGATACATCCAAGCGATAGTTTTATTACACTATCGCTTAATCGAAACTCTCATCAAATGCCAAAAGCTTTAAGAGAAGGCCATTTATTTTTTACTAGCTAGTTATGTTTCGGGAGTTATCAGAATTTTAATTCAGAGTGCTTTACAACTATCTAATATCAGTTTACGAGCAGCAATTCTATAAATCTATGAACTATGAACTTTTATCGAAATGATAATTCGAACTTTGGAATTGCATTCAATGCAAGCTAGCTGACTCACACACAGTTAAAGAGAAAGGGAAAAGGGATAGTGAGAGAGAGAGGAGGGAGTAACAGACACACTTACACACACATATACAAAGTCATGCATACACTTTAGACTTAAGAGTTTTTTTGGAGATAAATTCTAATAAATATACAATATACTATATATATAGAAATTGCAAGCACTTTGCTGGTTTCTGTAAATCCTTTTAAAGCTTTTTAGCGCCCAGTTTTAGTGGGCCAGTGGCACGCTGCGCTCGTCGAGCCTCCAGTTCTCGCTGTCGCTGCAACTTCTTCTCCTCTCGCTTGCGACGTGCCTCATCCAACTTGCTGTTGCCCATTCCCGGCTCATCGAAGGGCTCAAACTCTCCGTCGGCCCACGAATCGCTATTCCAATTGGCATTGTGCATTGAGTTGTTCAAATGCGACGAAGGCGGGCTAATCTTGTTGCAATTGGTCAATGCACCTGGCGTTGTTGGCGATGTGGTGGCACTGCTCGACAGATTGGCCAGCTCCTTGGGCCGAAGCGTTGCTGTGTGTTGTTGTAGTTGCTGTTGCCGCGATGGTGATGTTGTAACATGTGAGTTGAGTTTTGCCAACGGCTCGATAAGATCATTCAGCTCATGCTGCTGCAGCTGCTGTTGATGCTGATGCGGCCGCAGAGGATACTGTTGCTGCTGACTGGATGATGTTGTTGAGGATATCGATTGTCGTGCTAACTGCTGTTGTTGCTGCTCCTGCTCCGCCTGCTCCTCCTCCTCGCACGGATCCTCCTCCAGGCTACCCCACTCTTCATTGTCCCAACCATCACGTACTTCGTTTATCGCATTAGCTGCAACAATTTGTCCATTGTTGGAACTAGCCGCCAGTGGACTGCTCGGATCCTGCGAAGTATCCATCTCTCCCCAGTTCTCGTTGTCCCAATCATTGTTGCCATAGTCAGAGGCTGATGCGGAAGTATCATTACTCTCGTGCTCCAGCGACGTCATCGATGTCACACTGCTTGTCGTGGTGGAAAGGCTACTGCTCGAAGGTTGCTCTAGTGACGCTGGTTTAGACAGATTTCTTCCAGTCAAAGGTGGCCTTGGTCTGGATGAATCACTTTGACTTCGATAGAACTTAGCCGTGACAGCAGTGACTGCCCAGCCTGCCCATGTGGCGGCAGCATTCCCAATTGAAGGCGTGAAGGTCCTGAAATTAGTTAGTTTGGTTGTTTTTTTTTTAATGTTTATAAGAGAGGAAAAATTGAGGGTTTTTCAAAAAAATAAAAATTATTATAATCATAAGAATCTGAATCATAATATTTTCATAGGCATACAATACAATTTTTTTAAGCGGCGCAAAAATAATGAAAAATATTAAAAAATTTTGTTCATATTTGAGTTATTTTGACGGTTCTTATTATTTTGGTTGTTTGTTTCGTTCTAACGTTATCTGTCTGGTTGTTGTTGTTGTTTTTGCTTTTGGTTTTATAGAGGATTGGTATATAGATATATACATAGATATATATATATATATTGGGATACACATATATGTATACATCTATAGATCGATAAAATCTGAAGTCGGTTTCTAGTTCTAGATCGATTAATTAGCTAGTTTTCATTATTCTTCACTTGATGTTGTTCTTTCTCCATTCATCAACTCTCCATTCTCTATTCCATACGGTTTTTTTAAGGTTTTTCCTTTTTTTTAGTTGTTTTCTCTTTTACTATTTTGTACGTTTTGTTTTCTGTCCCATTCCCGATTACCGATTTACTCGATTCTATCTGTTATTCGTTCTCTCCATTCTCTCCAATAACTGGTCCTGAAGTCGGCTTGGATGCATTAATGTACAATGCCCTTGTGACGACACACAAGTCTTCTAATGGCCCTCTAGAATCATTAAGCGGGCTTAAATTATCGAGATCAGCCTGTAAATCCATTGCCTTTTGTATATAACCTTCTAGCAGCTCTAATCGGCACGCTAACTCTGTTTTATCAAATGATATGGTCTTTGCTTTGATTGCTGTTTGCATACGAGCAATATCAGCACTAACTTTGTCAAATCTTTGCAAGCACAGTGTTAATTTTGAACTTGTCTTGCTGATTTGTGGCTTTTCACTTGCCTTCTCGGTCTCAGACATGTTGGCTGATAAAATAAATAAGAATCAACAAAAACTAAATGTCACAAGCTTTGTGAGCTACCCTCGCAACGATGCTGACTATGTAAATCTAGCTTGCCTATACACAAACACTCGCGCAACCTATGCGTTGTGTGAGCAAACAAACGAAATTGAGCTATCAAAAGTAAGGCAGGCTAAATTTTTGCTGTAACTACGTTTGTAGGCAGCAATGTAAAATGCGGGGTGCGGGGTATGCAAAATAATGAGAGAATATATGCACACGCACTCGAAGTGGTAAGTATATCAAACAAACGAAAGAAGAAACAAGGGAAAATGAGAATTAAACCAAACGGTTTCTGTGCTACGTTTGTAGACAGCAATAGAATATGCGGGGTGCGGGGTGACGAAATGCAAGCAGCGCCAAATGCAAGCAAAGTCGAAATAACGAAAATATGTGAGCCCAGAGGAAGGTTCGAGGTGAACGAACGCAACGACGAATGTATGTGTGTATATGCAAACGCCAATGTATTCACAGATGTTCCAAGTTAGCGGTCAATATGTATATATGTATGCTAACCGAAGATCGGAAGGAAATAATTTGCCTTTACACACACACTTAATTATGAAAATAATTAATATGTAAGCCACCAATTTTATTATTCAATGTAAGATAAATATTGCCGTTTTTGTTTATTATTATTATTTGTTATAATGCGAATAACAAATTGTTAGTATAAACTAAACTTCATATGTATGTATGTATGTATGTTCGCTTTTATATGTGTGTGTCTATACATATGTACATATATGTACCTCCTAACAGTTTTGTTCTGCTCAATATTTGGCGGTAATTTATTTACTTATGTAGGCGCGAATTTTGTAATACTCGTACATATACATACATATGATTCTATATATTTGTGCAACAAAATGAGTGTCAGAAATTGAGCTATTTAATTTCTTAAATAATTTAATGTCGACCAAAGCGACAGTACACAATCACTATTTTCGTGTACGCTCAATTTTTGACACTGAATACCTGGAGACTGTCTAGCGAATCAATGTCCAACGGCGACGATGTGGCGGCTTGGCAGCTGTTGGTCCAGTTGATGAGCTTCAATTGTTGGCGACTCCCACAAGCACTTGGACACTTGTTCGACGATTGTCTTTATTTTATTTTACACACACGAAACGCGCGAAGCAATTGCCACAAACAGCACAAAATAAATTGTCACCGAAAACTAATTAAATTGTTAATCACTATTGTTAATCACCGAAGTCCCTGCTCGGGCGCCAATGAAAAATCTCTAAGCTTTTTTAGAGAATAAAAACTACAAAAATTAAAAAGGACGCGGTGGCTCAGATTAATAATTCAAAAAGATTGACAATTTATTGCTGCTGCTGGCTTCTTTGATTGCTTTACAACGAATGAATCTTAATTGAGGAGAGTGGGCCACAATCCGACCACACTCCCCGAATTCGCCGTCGGCATTTGCCGATCGTCAAACCAAAAGAGTAGCTTAAGCTTAGCGACACTTCTTGTGTTCTCTTAATTTCTAGCTTAACTACATTTATCTTTATTTTGGTGCTGTCGTGCTT
This sequence comes from Zaprionus africanus, assembly GCA_018151435.1. Taxonomy (NCBI): domain Eukaryota; kingdom Metazoa; phylum Arthropoda; class Insecta; order Diptera; family Drosophilidae; genus Zaprionus; species Zaprionus africanus. The sequence goes on along the minus strand of JAECXB010000457.1, from coordinate 1,592 downwards.
CAACAATATCCTGTAAGTCCTAAAAAGGCTTTAATTTCTTTAGTTTTTCTTGGTAGCGGATATTTAACTATAGCTTTGATTTTATCCGGGTTTGGTTTAATCCCGTCTTTAGTAATAACATGTCCTAAGAAAGTTGTCTCTTGTTTTAAGAACTCGCATTTATCTAGTTGTAATTTTAAGTTTGCCTGTGATAATTTTTCGAAAACAGCTTGTAAGGCTTGAAGATGTTCTTCTAAAGATGTGGAGAAAACTATGATGTCGTCTAGGTATACTAGACAACATTTATTTAAAAGTGGACGGAGTAAATTATTCATACATCGTTGAAATGTAGCGGGGGCCCAAATGGCATTCGTGTATACTCGTAGTGTCCATATTTTGTAGAGAAGGCGGTTTCGGCTATTGACTCTGAGTCCATTTCTATTTGATGAAAGCCCTTTGCAAGATCTATTGTTGTGAAATAATTTGACCTCCCTAGTTTTCCTAATATTTCATCTATGTTTGGTATGGGGTATCTGTCGTTTATGGTGAGACTTCGAACGAATTCGACATTTCAATCGACAATCAAACAATTTAGGCACAACTTTTGTCTTTTGACGAATTCAAAACGTTGCATAAGTAATATAGCAGCAAACGATGGACACGAATCAAGATTGTCGTTTCTGACTTGCAGAAGACGCACACAGACAAAGATGAACGCCCTCCATCAGCACAAGCAAATGGCGATTAAAACTGCTGAGGCTTCTTTGCCTCAACTCGCGACTTTGTTTTGTCCCGAGTTGACGCTTCTGCTGACAGATACTGATATCTATTATTCAATTTTCTAGCAAAATCTTCCCAAGATGGCAGCGTATCATAGTCAAGCTGCACTTCAAAACGAGATTTGGTAACATGGTCTACCTTTGCATTGACCATATGGATTATCATTGCACTAGCAATGTCTTTCTCGTTACCTAATGACGACAACAAAGCATGAATAGCAGACACCGTATCTATGATCGATCTTAAAGTCGACGCAGATGGTTTTGTCATGCAAGGTATGTCAAACAATCGCGAGACTGTATCAAAGAATATAAGATAATTGTTGTCATATACTGCTTTGAGACTAGCGAGGGCCTTTGGATAGTTACAATCCCAATATAAGATATTTGTTTTCATATACTGCTTTCAGACTAGCGAGGGCCTTTGGATAGTTACAATCCGTGAGTTTGTACGGCCTAACTACTCCTAATGCTTCATCTGACAAAAACGAGGCTAAGTGATTGAACTTTTCGAGGACAAAGAATTGTCATCATCGACTAAACTTTTAAACAGGCACATAAAATTTATGTATTCCGAATGTTTGCCACTAAATTTTGGCAAACGCATTTTCGGCAACTGAGATCGCTGGCTCGAAACTAGGGAGCAATCATTCTCAGTTTTTGGCCCTGAAGTCGGCTTGGATGCATTAATGTACAATGCCCTTGTGACGACACGCATGTCTTCTAATGACCCTCTAGAATCATTATGCGGGCTTAAATTATCCAATGCCTTTTGTATATAACCTTCTAGCAGCTCTAATCGGCACACTAACTCTGTTTTATCAAATGATATGG